>LTAE01000719.1:0-41166 GCA_001647135.1 Pontederia paniculata
CTTGATGGGACTCAGGAGTGACTGAGTCAACGTAAAGTGTTCACGGATAGTGACACTTCGGGACATGATCTCCAGTTAGACTACTCACGGATAGTGGGAGTGCTAATATACAATGACCACGACGGTCAAGTGGGAGATGTTGTAACGTGTGACCATTATGGTCATTAAGTCGATGACCATTACAGGGTAAGAGACCATTATGATCATGTGTAACAATCGACATCGATAACTATAAAAGGGCGTGGAGGGGGACGGAGGGTAGTAGACACACACGCCACTGTTGAACATGGATGAAACTATCTCCGGATGATCCCCAAAATATTCATCACAATTTTACTTTCATTGGTTTCGTGTCAATAAGTTCCCATTGCTGCATGCGGCTGCTTCGATTACAAGAGATCCACTCAAAAGTCGAACGAAATGAATGATCAGAGCCAATTCTTTTTTGTTGCAGATGAGTCGAAATCGTTTCTTTTGTGCTGCGGATTGATCAAATCCCTCTCCTTCATCAATTGCATTTCTTTCTCATTGGAGAATCGTGCGATACGGGAGCTTTTCGTTCTGATTAATTTTGCATCCACGCGTTTGCAGCGTACATGCCACATTTGAGTCCTCTTTATGGCGATCTCACAGACGAAGAGAAGGAGAGAGCTCGGCGGAGGATCGAAGAACCGGACAAAGATCTCTTTTGACTCGGTTTTGAGATATCGGCTATCGCCCTCATGGGAGAAGGTCGAGGTCGCCACCTTCGAAGGTAAAAGTAAGCTTTTTTTTTTTTTACCCGCTCGCCCCTCCACCTGATTAAAAAGTTAGAGGTATTGACAACTTGAGAAATCCAATTCAAACTACTAATTCTGATCGATCTATTTTTTTCTAACATGACAATCAAACTTAGAAAAGTAAAATTTCTAGGTAAATTTTTCTTCGTATCATTATCTTAATTTTTTGCTATTTAGCCTCTTACTGATCGTTCACAAAATAAAATTATTCTTATTTCATCGTCGATCTCACAAAGATCTTAATCTTAATAATATTGATCCTAACTAAGTAATGAGTACTTCTATCTTGCTTAAAAATAAAAAAAGGTAAATAGTTTATATTGATAAAATAAGAACTCTAAGTCCAAAGATGAAACAATATGCAATTATTTTCATCCTCAATGAGTCACCACTTGCAATTTGGTTAGTTACCTTGTTTAGTTCCTGCCTTGGTTCTCTCCCATGAAATCCTAACATATGGTAATGCTTGGTGTAATCTTTATGGATGTCTACTTATTAAGAAGACACAAGGTTCATATAAATTATGCAGGAACTAACAAGTTTGGTTCTCTGTTATTTGGTTGTTAAGCTATTTGTTCGCTACATTGTTCCTTTGTTTGCAGTTCTATATAGCTAGTATTTCTGGTCATTTTTATTATTATATACTTGTAGAATTGTAGGAAGATGCATATAGTAGGTTTATATTAACTTCGAAGGAACTAATCAACATGGTAATCCTATTTGTTCATATTAGGCTAATTTTTTCGTTGTTATGTAAGAGGCGGAGCTGGCCAAAAGAAAGAAAAAAAGACCGGAGCATGTACCAAGATAAAAAAAATAAACCAGAGGATGCCTAAACTATAGTAATAAAAACACACAATAAAACGATATAAGTGCAAATATTAACAAGAAAAAATCAAGATATATATTATATCTATGAGACCAAGGTCAATGCTATATATATATATTGTATGTATGTAGAGAGAGAGAGAGAGAGAGAGAGAGAGAGAGAGAGAGGGAGAGAGGAGATGCAACTTTTGGTTTGAGAAACTGCAAACGAAAAAGAAAAATAGCCTAAGTTTTACTATGCAGCTATATGTTCTCTCCACCAATCTCAGAATATCAGACCCTAACATGATCTCTCATGGGGCGTTTCCCTCAGAGTAATCTTTGTAGATTACTGGTAATCTGAAGTTAAAATTACCTGGGCCCACCACATCACCTTGTTTACTTATTTTAATTCATAGGCAATCTGGATTGCCTAGCAATGCAGATTGCCTATGAAGTGGTAATCAACATTACCTATGAGGGGGGTGTCTATCCAGATTACCACCCAAGTGACAATCTTATTTATATTAGTTTCCCTCTTTGCCCTTTTAGATCTTTCATAAATAAAACATAACACAATAAAATAATGAAATATTATCTGAAATGTGCATAGCATTGTGATCTTCTTCAACATCCGTTGCAACAAGAGTAACAAAGTTAGAGAAGAGAAAGAGAGAAAAAACAACATTTGTTAAGCAAACGTCAAGGTCCAGAATGTACAAGAACAAAAGAACCACCTGCTACCTGTGGAAAGAATGCAAATCAGATGGATGAAGAGAAGGGGATGCAAAAGAAAAGGAAAAAGGAAATGTCCATTTTAATAGTTTAACAAGGAATATTTTGCACGCACAACAATCTTCCCCTTTTCTACGCCCAACTTGGCTCCAGTTACCAACCAATGTCCTGGTGTATCTTGTGGCCCCTTCAGTACCTCTGTCATGTCCACAATTTTCGAAAGCCTGGAGCTGTCGCTGGAAGATGATGCATCATCCTGTCTCTGGATCTGAGGAGTAGATGGACTATGATCCCACACTGATCTCCTTATGGTGCATCCAGGAACCTTGGAGAACAATAATTTAAGATGGAGGACACTCTTTGCACCAAAATCCCACACCCCCAGCTGAGCCCCTGTCACTATGTAAACACCAGAAAGGTCGCCGATGCTGGTTTCTGTATGCTCAATCGGTGCTGTACTAACATGGGCAAAGTTTTTCCACTTGATTGGTTCAAACCAACGGCTGTCCTGTTCCTCCGGGCCTTGCCACTTCGGTGGGCCAATTGCTATGTGACTGTCCCAGTGAGGAAGAAGAATCTTTGGAAGCGAAGCAAGATGTTGTAAATGGATGGCTAGTCGATTTTGTTTGCTCCCTTCAAGGCTCAATCTGAAGCCAGTGACCGGTTTACGCCCAACACTTACCTGCAGCCAGATCCGTGGTGTAGCTAGACAATTAACATGTAATAAGCTATAATAGCAATAAATTAATTGCAAAAAAATGTGATTGCGTAGATAATGCGCTTCCATATAAAAAAAACAGAACTAGACCTTCTCTGGTCTCTGAGCATTTCTATTCCTCTAGAATCCCGAAATTCAAGCATCACATACCCAAATGAAGATTTTATTAAGAATTCATGTAGGCAGATGCATTAAGAATTGTACATGCATTTGAGGTTACTTCTTCCCTCTTTTATGATCATCTAAAGCAAGGTATCAAGTTCATTGTCAGTTCTCATGTCAGGACCATCACAGGGGCATGTGTATCTGCCAACCGTGTGCTATGCCAGGTCTTGCATCAATACAAGATGACTAGAGTTTGTGACTCTTACATCCCCTGCAGGCTATGTATATGGGGTTACAAGGGCTAGAATATGGGCCACTAGGCCAATCTAATAAGATAAACGGACAGTGGAACTTGGGACTTGGGGAGCTGGAGTTTTTTTAGAGGGAAGAGTTACTCGGAAATGGACCATTTAGATGGAACATATTCTCCTAAGATAATGCCTTCTCTTATTGTGAAAAAACTGGATAAGTATAATCTCCTTCTCATGTCTTCAAATTGCAGCAGGATCAACAGACTCCAAATAAAGAATAGTCAAAGAGTAATTCAGGTGATCCATAGTATCTGAAATGGTTAAATTATTGAGTGTAAACCCAACTCCATTTCCTTTATTTTTAGTTAGAAGTTGAGTGGTTATGGACTTATAGGTAGGAGTAATGAAAATGCATATAATCATTAAATGATTCTGGAGATGTCATTTGTGCCAATGGCGTAGTAGCTAGGTTCCTAAGACTGCTAAGAGTTGGCAGGTCATGGTCATCTTGTGCAGTTATCTCCTAAAAATAAGCTTCCACAATCGTATTTTGCATTTTAGTTTTTGTTTTTATCTAAGCTAAACAGCAGATCTGAATGTAATATGACAAGTTGGTGATGCGTCTAATGACAATTTCAATAATATAACTTTTCCAACAATCTGAGGAAGCATACTTAGATAAACTTTTCTTTGTGTTTTCCCTTTCTTGAAGAAATTAGGAGCTGATACTCAGTCCACTTAAGCAATGTCCAAAGTAGCAAAAAGGAAACAATATCCTAGAGGACCACAACCTTAATAGTTACTTCTCAAAAGTTATTTACCAATATATTAACAATAATCAGCAGAGAGCATTCAAAAAAGTAACAAGCATGTATGTCCTAAGCAGACATTGTACAAGTAATTTGCTGGCAAGAAGCAAGATAACTAGAAATGATAACATATTCCCCAGTAGGCCTTAGCCTAGTTGGGTTGATGATTGAAAGGATTGTTTGTTAAATGTTCTTTTAGGGGCATGGTTTGCCAAACTGAAATGAAACTACCTTGTACTGCACAAAATATATTATGCCACAAAGAAATTCAAACGCCACTAATGTGTCTGGAAACATTGCTGTGTCTATAATTCCTGTGCAAATAAGATGGCTGTTTCTTGCATGGAGAAAATTCAGTAGATCCATTACACATCTTTCTTATGAGAATGCCATTGGTGATCGACTAATGAACAACAGACGCTATTTGAAATAAATCAGCCGCAATATAATAGCATAATGTTGATTAATTTACTACAAAAATATGGTTAGTTAATAGTGCATAATGTTTTGACTGATGCAGTAACAAAAAAGAATCAGCTTTACCTGCTCCGAGCTAATATAGAGCCTGGGGCCCATTAAGCTAAACTGAAGAGAGGGGCAAACAGGCTCCTTCCTCTGGTGACCAGGAATATTAACAGGTGCTGGAGCCCAAACTCTTTGCATTTGGAAATCCAAGAAATACTGTAGCTCCTCAATAGGAGGTTTAACTGGACAGGAGATGATACCAGTTACAAAGGCTACACGGCGCAGCATGCCAAATTACGAAAAGCAGAAGTCATAGAAAGATTCAAATATACAACTCCAGAGACTAACAGAATATGTGAATACATGAACTATTATAGCATGGAAATAGTGCTTTAATCTACAGCTCCTTCATTGAGTATAATGTATGATAATTCTTTCCCTGATTAAGTTACTATCAAACTGTTCAACTGCATCTTGATATTCGATTATCGCCAAGGACTACATTCAAGCCAATTATCGTTAAGAGAGATTTTATTTTCAGAAATTTAGATATGGCAGTATTCATCAACCCACAAAAGTATGAATTATGATAATAGAAAAAGAATTGAATAGCTAAAACGTTACCAGTCACATAAGTGGGAGAGAACAAGCCATTCATGACAACCTAAACTAGATGTAATAGGTAGTAATATTCGGTGAAGAAATCTTTGACTTTCATAACATACATGCTATAGATGTGCTGAAATTATTCAAGTATATCCTGTGGGTATTATAACTTTGTTGTTCATAATCATGATTTACATTCAATGTAATATTTTAAACCATTAAAACATCTTTCACAAGGAAAAAAACATACAGAAGGCCAGGAGAGAGTAAGAGCAAGTGAACCATATACTAAAATTATACACCAATTACGTTCAAGTCAAAAGTTGAAACTACATCTTTTCTTTTTTTTTGAAGGATGAAACTACATATTGAAGAAAGGTCTTAAGGAAAAATCACAATTTATCTTTAAGGATTATGTTACACCTTAGCTCTCATGTTCTGCCAAATATTAATCAGTTTACTTAAAAACACAGCACCAGACTAGAATAGGATGCCAAAATGACTATAACATTGAAGGAAAAAGAAAAAAGAACAGGTCTTACACTCCAAATATAGCTCTACAGCACGAGCTAAATACTGAATTCCCGGTACTCCATTAAGAAGAGAAATAACAGGGCAAAATGTCATGTTAACAACATCTGGTGCTGTGGGTACAGTGTTTGTCCACTCAGCATGATTCTGAACAAGATCATCACCGCCTCTCCTTCTGAAGATCACTGTAACATCCTGCAGCGAAATTGACAAATGTCCAGTAAGCAAGATGTTTTTCTTAGAATGCGAGATGCAAATGTTGCTTCTGGATATTGGCATGAAACCCAACAAGAAACAGATTGCAGGGACTAAGAGAATTCTCAAACACCAAATGAGAACTACTTTGACCAAAAGTGAAAATCCCTCAAAATAGAAAAAGGGATTACAAGTAAACTAAAAGTTCCACTGTAGAACATAACACAACAAACAGATAGACGAAAATGAACCTCAAAATTGTAACTTGTCTAGCTTTACACTAGTTTTATCACATATCATATTGTGCGAGTAATATCAAATGCATATGAAAGGATAAATACCTAAAGATATATAAACATACCTCCCTCCCACTTAATGGTGGAGCATTGTCGCGGTTACCAAAGTCTGCAGACTGTATGATTGGAAGGTATTAGATTATATTCAATAGCAATATTCCCACATAATAAAGTATTATCTACATCTCAGGTGGAACAGAGGAAAACCTTGTCTTTGTAATTCAAGGGTGTGCCATATGGCTGGTCTTCGAAGTGCAAAAATCTCTGATCACCAATATCCTTAACATACTTCTCAATGTCTGATGCTGATAACTGAGATGAATGGTGCTGCTTAATATACACTTCATCTTTGCCACCAATGGTCACAGATGTAATAATATGGGTTCCAAAATTCTCGATGAAGCTGAAAAAAGAATTCAAGAGATTTCCGAGTGATCAGAAGAAATTAAAAAAGTTCAGGTTCACACATGCAATATGCTTTTGAAGAATGTTCAGAAATCAAAATATACAAGATTGTGAAAGTTTCAAAAGCCCATGAAAAAACAAAAGAAGCTTAAGATTATATTTAACTCAAACCATGGTGCCAATACCTAGTCACAAATACAAACAAGTTTTATTACCTACTAACCTAGCCAAAGGTGACGGGTCCCAACTGCGTGGAACAGCGTGCTTGACATCCTCATGTAATGTTAAATCATCACTAGCAAGCTTAACCTTATATAGAGGGATTAAGTAGCCATCCATCGCAAGTGCTTTTGTTGCTGCAGCATCAACTTTCCAGGAACCCGTAAAACTAAACATTGACTTAAAGGTGCCAAGAGGTACTCCCTCAGACAAACCTGACTTCTTATTGAAATGCTCAGCCATCTGCAAAATAAAAAGCGAACCATAGCACCAAGTGTTATGATAGAAACAAGCATGTCCATGTAAAAACAAAAAAGAAAACGTTATTTCAGCAAATGGAAAATGGTGCCTTAAAATGAGTACTTTACCAACAAAATCATGCAAAAATGGGAATTGCAATACATAGAGCTAAGATGAATCTATTTATTGAAACACTGCTGAGAGTTTCCCACTCATTTGCAGAAAAGTTAGACCTATGTTACAATGAACAGCTCACTATCCATACCTAGCAACCGTTTGAAGTGTTAATGTAGTTTATCACAAGGCACATCGTATTGGATTGAGATTCAGATAACTAAGGGTCTGTTTGGTTCAACAATTATTAAAGGGGAAGGGAAGATAATGAGAGAGAATGGAGATTGTAGTCAAAGACATAGCTAAAAGGAAGAGAAGAAAATCAAACTTAAGTGATAATTTTATTTAGACAAATATATCCTCATATATGAGTTTATATGCTTTATTAAGTAAGATTAAAGTTAAAAAAAATGTGTTTTAAGTATATCTTTTCCCTCCTTTCCACCCGATTTTGGGGTCGAAAGAAAAATGAACAGAGGGGAATGGAAGGGATACCATTAAAAATGCAATCAATCAAACTGGTAACCCCCTTTTCCTTCCCCCCACCTTTCAACCCCAACCAAACTGGTCATTATCCTGCACAAAAGGTCTTCCATCAATTTCCCTACCATCTTGCCATTGATAATGATCTGCACCTTGTGTTATAGAGCGCAGAGCATGCTCAAGCAAGAAAGCATAAGAGCATGAATACTCTAATTTTAAGAAACCAATGCGAGACAGCTTGATTTCGTGTCAATCCAAGCGAATTACCAGACATACACTGATACACCAAATGAAGTGAAATCCAGATACAGTAACAACACTATTCGCCTCTGAATCTGAAAAAAACCCTAATATCGAAAGCAAAACAAGATGATTGGAACGATCCGAAAGACGAATTGAGCCCAGTGTTTGCTCCTTAACGAAGAGCAGACGTAGAACAGGAATTTAGGTCAATAGGAGACCCGATGCTTCAAACAAGCGACTGATCAGGAGAATCCAGAGGCAAACCTGCTGGAAGCTGCAGACGTGGGTGGGCTCGCGCCGACACCTGCCCCTGGAGATGTCGACCTCGAGGGGCACGCCGGGGAGGACGAGGCTGCCGCCGTCGTCCGACAGGACGACGTCCCGCGCGCGGGAGGCGTCGAGCTGAACGAGCCGGGTCCCCTGCGCGCCCTTGCAGTAGAGCAGCCGGGCGTCGGAGGTCACATCGAAACCCCGGCCCAGCGCCTGCACCGCGTTGGTGAGCGTAGCGATCACGGGGTCCATGCTGATACCGATTCGACTGCAGTTTGAGGAGGAACAGGACGGGGCTCCGTCTCATGTCATCTCTGTGTCCTTTGTTAGTTTTTTTTTTCTTTCTTTTGGGGGGCGAAGAAAAGTAGCAGGAAACTTCCGCAAGGAGGATGACGAGGAGGCCGTCGAGATTTGTCCGAATAATATAAAAGAACGCGGTTTCAAAAGAAGGAGAGAGGAGAGAGAAAGAGATGAGTGAGGAGAGAGGAGAGAGAAAGAGAGGAGTGAGGAGAGAGGAGAGAGAAAGAGAGAAAGAGAGGAGTGAGGAGAGAGAAGGGGAAGGAAGGATTGGAGGAGTTGACTGGTCCTGAGCAAAAGATGACCAAAAACACTTGTGACTCATCCACCTCCCCGTCCTGTCACAAAACTGTGCGTTTGGTTTGGTTTGGTTGGTTGAGTTTTGAGTTAAATTATTATATAAAAGTAAATTATATAATAATTTATGATATATTTTTTATTATTATAAAAGACAGAAAAATAAATTAAAAATTAAAAGTTTATATATGTGATCGCACTACATCCATATTACTAATCTATGATTTAATCTTTATTTTAATTGTCATTTTATTTTATTTTAAATAATGTTTATGCTAAATGTTTATACTTATTATTATGTCAAGAAAAATTCTCAATCCTCCCAATTTTTTTCTTAGTACTCTCATGCAATAAATACCCCCAATTTTGATAAGAGAGAAATGGGGGTGCATAGCAATTTGTTATGCACCTGGTGCGGTGCATAACAATTTGCTATGCACCTGGTGCGGTGCATGATCTAGGCCATTGATTTAAAAATCAATGACCCAAATTTTAAAATGGATAAGATCTGGGCCATTGATTTCTAAATCAATGGTTCATATCATGCACCGCGTCAGGTGCATAGTAAATTGCTATGCACCTTCATTAACCACTTTTGATAAAATTGTCTTGAAAGGATTAGGAGGGTTTTTAGGAAAATATGGAAGGATTTTTATATCAAATGGCATCCTTAAATAACCTACATCATGAATGGATGGCATGACCAATAATTTTTCATTTAACACAATATGTTAATATACCAAAAAATTGAAAAAAAATATAAAATAAATAAAAATCATTCATTCAAAATTGACGGTGTAAGTATTTTAGGTTAGATATGACGCAAAGTTTGATTTTCTCTTGAATACTTATATCACAAAGTGGTGTGAGTATAAAAAAATGTAAGTAGCAATTCAACCATTAATTTCAATATAATATTGTACATTTTATCATTTATGTTTCACATATGTATTTATTATACATGGCTCGCTGCAAAATATTAAGATGTTTTATTGGTCTCACTTTGTTAATTTATTATGGCATGTAAATATGATATTCTTTTGTTATTTAGCGTGTGCAGTGTATCGAAATATTTTCGGTGGATACATACTCTTTTGACCATAATCTATACAACGTTAAATACAGAAGTATACAACTTAAACGTGAATAATAAATTAAATGATAGAAATGCATTATATCATGTGCATTAAAATATGTGCAAAATAAAACATCAAACGTTCTTGTTTTTTTTTCTAGAATTACAAAGATATTTTTTTTTCTCTATATCAAATGTGTGTAGTTATAACCAACAAAGGTTGGGGTGGAGTGATAAGTGGCTCATTTCCGCTTAAGCATGTCTCGAGTTCGAGCCCTTGTAAACGCAGAATCATTTTCGCTGGGAGCTTCGTCTATCATAATTAGACACGCGATCCGGGACGATACCAGATGATGGGCCGAGACTTCAACTTGTGGTCAGTGCACATAATGGTTAGCATCGCATGAGTCGAAAAATCCACACGGCTCGCTTTCCATAGGCAACCGAAAAAAAAAACGTGTGGTTATAAGTACATAATGACATCAATCAAACGTCTAAATGGTCTTCATCATCTTCATTTCCCTGTCATTTTTGTTCTCTTGGCAACTTCTTGGAGCCGCGGTTAAAAGCTGTTTCGTCCTGGACACAACACAAAATGGATGCATGCAACTTCATCACTTACTTTGATAAACTTTGTGTTGACTGAGTAGGGAGGAAATCACAATGCAAAGTTGGACTTTGCATCACCTTTTTCGGACTAAAAACATGGAGTTGCCATTCCTACTGACCAACTCTTGCATGTTGGACTTGTTGCATGTTTTAAATTCACACTGTACTCATCAATTCTTGCAAGTTAAATTCACTCTACTCGCCAAGATCCATAAGATTCCTGATTGAAATCCCCTAGTCAATTTCAATATGTGAGAGGAGATTATTACATTTTTTTTGTTTGAGTTATCCAAAAGCGATTAATATTTTATTAAAAATAGCATTAAATTATTAAATAGATTTAGTTAATATGTCATAATATTTTTTCTGTTAACAAATTAATTTACAGAATATCACTATTTGTTGAAAGAAAATACACATATTATACGAAAAATATCATAAAATAATTATCTACACTTATTTCTATTTTACTTCAATATATTATCTTTACCATCTCACTCTTATAAAAATACCAATTTTCCTTTTTAGTTACAAAATATTTAGAAATATAATCAACTAGTTTAGAAAAGGAGCACTGAGCGTGTAGCGCATTTTTAGCGTAGTGCTTATAGCGCATCAGAAAATAACGATATTTTTTGTACAAAAGAATTTGAATAAATATAAGTACGCAACATATTATTTTTCTTTAAATTTTCAAAAAAAATGTCTCACTATAAGTTTTTAAAATATCAAAAAAAAATACAGCTTAAAGAGGATCTTATTTTTTTGTCTATGGATAGAACCTCATTGGTGTCCAAATTATTTCATCCGACTAATTTAGTGTTCGGATGAACGCGACCGAAGATAAATTCTAATTAAATTGGAGACTTCATAACTTAAATTCAAAACTATTAGTTCTCGATCTCTTAATTTGTAGTTAAGCACAAACTCGCTAATGCCAACTAACTTTAGAGGACCTTACTCTTTGAAGCTACTAATTTTCAGTCAAACTCGAATTAAGTTAGCGCTAAAAGTCACTGTCGCCGGGTACTTTGTGTGTCATCATTGATAGTCTGCATGGCCCCGATTGTCTACCAAAAGGCAAGTCAAAAAAATTGTAAGAAAAAAAAAAAAAAGAGCACCAAAGCTGCAAAAGGAGAACTTGAATCCTTCCTCCATAAATTCACCTCTCCATGGTTTTCAGATACATGGAAAAGAAGCAGTTTGAGGAGAGAAAAAGTGTCTGATACCATGTCAGTTGTTTCTTAAAAAGGGAACATATTGTTCACAGAATCTGCAGAGAGAAATAAATCAATAGCACTTCTGACACTGTAATTACTTTTCAGTGAATGCCTTTGTAGTGCTACAGCTCTGAGTTACAGGAAAACAAGTCTTCCTTGAAGCAAGTTGAAAATAACATTCATTCCTCTTCTTGTTCAAGAGATTTAAGATTCAATCTTTTGAGGCAATTATTTATCTTTCCGGAAGGGTCTCCATCTACAACTGGAAAGCTTCATCGTCAAAATTGTTAACCCGTTCGCATTCGTCTATCCATTCACTGTATCTGCAGCACAATTTGCTTGGTAATCAGTCAACATCTCTCCATATTTCTTTTATTCTCAGACAGGGCATGCAACAAGCAATGATACATATATATCTGCAAAAGTGAGCATCTTACATGTCTATAGGTTCGGTCAGCGCTGCAAAAGAAGAAAAAAAACAGAAAAAAAGGAGTGTCAATAAGCATATTCCTGAGAACCTACCAAATCTAATTACTAAAAAATGGCAGCATTGTGGATTCCTGCTGCATATACTGATTTTTTTTTTCGATCTGGGACCCACCGATAATTCGAGACTATTAGCACCCGACTAATCCGGTGTTCGGATGCGAGCGGATAAAGATATATAATTCTGACCAAATTGATGACTCTGGAGACTCAAACTCGGGATTACTAGTTTCTTCGTCCTTCAACTCCGGAGCACAGACCCGCATAACCATCTGTGTCAACTAAATTTGGTTTGATTTTCTAATGCTTCAAGTCCATAATATACGCCCAGGCTTATCCTTTTATTAGTCTAATCAATTTTAAGGGAAGAGGATCAGGTAGCCGAATGGATTCTGGCACTTTGCAGATTAGATCAATTATATTTTTTCATCAGGACATACATAAATCTGCAGAGATTGAGGAAATCAAGCTACAGCTAGAACAATTGAGTTTCTATGTCAACTCTAGACATAAGAATTGACAGTTTATACAGACAGGCAAACGTTCCAGCCGAGATCATCCTGTTGACATCTTAAGAATGAAATGAACTGATGAGCCTTAACAGTGTATTAGAAGATAGACATAAGAATTGATGAGAAATGTTCAAAGGATCAAGGGTAGTTGACTGCTGGTGATTCAGCTATGATGCATTGATGATGGCATCACAGCAAAATAATTGTGAAGTATTACTGTATTGAGGTATATGTTAGGGCATAAATTTAAAGGAAAAAAAAGGAATGTGAACAAGATATTGTGCATGAACATTTTTTATTGTTGTAGACAGTGTTCGGATTCATTTTTTTTTACGGAAAGTGGCATTACTTTATAGTGAACTACACGTACTATATCAAAAGTATGCTACACGCTTCCTGCCCTCAAATTTAAATATCAGTTCATAGCAAATCTGATAGCATGAAATTTAAGCATACCTGTGACAGTAGTGCTGAACTTTTCTTGGCAAATCCCACATGAGACCTCACCAACCAAATTCTTCATATCTCTGGGAGAGAGAACATGGTTTTCTTAGCAGCTTGATGCAAAATTAACAGAACAGCAATACAAATGAAAACTATTTAATTATACAAAGTTATGCTGATGACAATTTTGCTTTGAATAAGTTAACAAGGAACTGTCTTGCTAATTTCCTTTGCTCGCTGAATTAATATCTAATGTTGCTTTGTTGTGCATACATGTGGCACTCAACACTGCTTCCATGGTTGCAGAAGGGGCAACAAAACACATTCTCAAGCTTGTCCATTCGCTTCTTTGGGGCTGGATTTCCCCTTGACTTTCTCTTTCCCATGATTCTTCAGAGTTTCTTCAATTCAGTCACTGGGACAAGAAGGAACGAAATTAACCAATTGCAGCTGGAGAATAAAATCTGACTCTTTTTCTGATTGGGAATCAAGAACCTTAAAATTTGCAAAATGGTTCTTTGATAGCTACAATAACTCCAGAACCAAGCAGTATCAATCATAAATCAGTATAAAATCATTTTATTCCCAACTCTTAATCTATAATTTCTCTGAAATTATTTGGTTCTAGCAGGATGCAGCACGATGTGTAATGTAAAAACAAGAGTCACAAGAGAAATACAGAAATATATTGCAGTGAATCACAATAATCAGACAACACCATAAGTCACCAACTAAGGTAGTTTTTCTTTTCATTTTTCAAGTCATGAACTTTTATCATATGCCTAGATCTCTTTTTTTTCGATGAAGGCCCAGGGTTATTAATATCTGATTAATCTGATATTTCGAATGAGAGTGAAAAGTTCAATTCTGATCAAATTGATTATTTCGAAGGTCGAATTCAGAACTACTAGCTCTCGATCCTTTAATAAAAAATCATATAATAATACTCATATCAAATATATGGCCCTCATTGTGGTTAAATTTTATTTGACAAAGCTCATGTTCGTTAGAAAATCTGAGATAAAATGCTAAAAGATCGGAAATTTGTTTAGGATTAGGATCCAATAGATAGCATTTATTTGCAGTCCTATAAAATGTTTAGATAACAACAGTAACTAATTGGAAAAAGAAAAACAAATCAAAATTGAACAAGGGAACCTGAGTGTACAAAAGATAATGCAAAATGAGGAACAAATAAATTTGAACTCAGGCATTACCTGATAATAAACGCAAAGACGTCTAGTTTGCATGCAGGAATGGATCCCAGAAACAAAGACTTTGAGGGAAGAAGTTTATACTCCTCTACGGTACGAAGCGAGTAAGAAGGAAAGAGAAAGGCGACGTGTAACTTTCTACCTGAAACTGCGAGTGCATTATGCCCGTCATCCACGGAACTAACATTTTTCTTATAAATAGCAAGGTTGTTCCTTGCGCGAGGCCGCTCCTAACATTTTTCTTCCGGGTGAACTATATGATGTCTGAGAAAAGGGCACGGTGTGGTGGCTCATCCCTCGATTTGAGCATCTTTTTCTTGTACCAAATCATGAGCCCTCTCTTTGTAACCGAAAAAAAAACTATATGATAGGTTTAATGGGGGTGTAAATCACAACTTGACTTATACATGTAAGTGACGTGATCCGACGATCCATATTAAAAAGATAAAGATTTATTTCTCTGATGATGATTAAAAAAAATAATAAAGATTTATTTTCTTAAATAGTAAAAAGACTACTAACTACCTATACAAATAAGATTTAATATGGATCGTCGGATCACATGACTTACATGTATAAGTCAAGTTGTGATTTACACCCCCATTAAATCCTATCTTATATTAGAATTTAATAGAAGTGTATATTATTTAAATAGAATATATATATTGTGTCTTCTATCAATTTAATATATATAATTAAAATAAAATAAGTAAAAGTTATAAATGTTATTTATTTTGAATCGGACATCTCAAATTCAATAATTCATAAAATAAGTTCATAAAATAAAATAAGAGACACAATATATCATACGAGTATATCTTCACTAAATCTATATTATTAATGTCATATTAATTTTAAACGTTATCATCTGAGTAAGTATGATAGATAAATTTCCAACGAAATTGTTTTATGAAAAGTCGAATTTGGGAGAGTAAATCGAGAATAATATATTCTAAATTGATGTTTCATAATGATTTTTTTTTCGCTCCATTTTTAACATATCTGATATGGGGTCCAAGGTTGGCAAGATCTCGATCTTTTACGATTTATCTTACGATTTTCCTATATTTAACCCCCTATCGATCCTACGATCCAATTCGTAGAGCCAATAGCCCAGAAAGTGCTCCTTCGTCGCAACAGCCCCAAATAGGCCGAGGAAAATAAACTTACGCGAGTTATTTTAATGAAAATAAACTTTTAAACAGAACAAATTCTTAAAAAAGTTAATCCAAGAAAATTAGTTTATTCTTAAATGTTTGATATATAATTTGAATACATAACTTTGTGAGAAAAAATATTTTCAGTTTAAAAGAAAAAAATCAAAAATATAATCAGTGAGAAAATATGTTTTCTATTGACCAACTACTTTTATGTTGCCAAACACTAAAGCACAAATTCGACTTCATTTTTAGATAATTTAATGTATATTTCGCCTAAATGCCGAATGTATTCTCAATCAAGACTGAGTTTGTTTGGGAACTTTTTAAATTTGTTAATGTCTTAAAAGTTATAGTAACACTTTTCAAGAGGTGTCTTATTATATTTTTTTTATGATGTAAATAAACTTTAAGTTGGTTGATTATATTCTAAATACTTGGTAAGCGTCGAATAAATAAAATAGAGATAGGAGAAAACAATTATTGAGATAAAAATGAGATAGGAGTAGACAATTAATTTTTCATCTAATTTGAAAATTAGTTCCAAAATCTCAATGGAAAATATTGCCATCAAAATATGCCCAAAAATGTATTAGTTCGAAGGTTATCTAGCACGTTCAGTGTCACCAATAATTGGTTTCGTTGGTTGGAATTATGCAAATTATGAACTTATACTTGACATACTTTTGGGAAGGAAAATGTGTCATATTGGATGCACTAGCCATGTTTATTTAAATAATAATAAAAAGTTGTCACATTTAATTTAATTGTACGAAATGTTATAATTTATCATATCAAGTTTTTAGAAAAATTGACAGGTAACTAGACCCATTAAAATTTGAATTCTTTTCGATATTAATATGTACATATTATATATGTGTTGAGATACTTATAACTTAAGTTCTGGAAAAGATCCAAATAAAATTTTATTAAAAAATCTCCTAGTGATTCACCGTGATGGACTCGATCAAACATGAAGAATTTAATATATGAATAATTTCTTTTAATGACTTAAAACTTTTTATAAGATTGATTTATTCATGGGACACAGTTTTTTAATACTTTGATATGGAGCTCGCTTTGGTTTGTTGAGGGCCTTGAGGCACGTAGAAGATTAAAATTTTGATCAACATCATACATCTCGTTATATAATGTTATCATAACATCAAATAAACTTTTATATATGTAAATATTCTTTTCACCCGTCTCCTTTTATTTATTTTTTTAAATCTAACGGACATCCAAATAAATAAGAAGTCTAAGGGCCTGTTTGGGTATACATTTTTTCTATGCTATTAGCTAATACTATAATTTTTGTCTCTTTGGTGGAAAATTTTTCTTTGAACCTGTTTGGAAATAAATTTTGTTCTCATATACTATAGAATAGATCCAATACCATAGAAAAAAAATGAGCAAAGAATTATTTCCGGTGACTTATCTTGTGCATTGCTCTTCTTGGATAACATATAATTATTATCACTTTTTATTTTATTATTATTTGTCCAACCTCATTTTATTTTCCAGTTTCTAGAAAAAGAGTTAAAAATATTTACTTATTTCTTCTCTATAACACGAAATGGTGGACACTTCAAGAAAAAAATATTAAATAATTGTAAAATTAGGAAATAATTAAACTGACCGTAGGTATATGAAAAGTAAAAATATTAAAAAATGTCTAGACTTTTTAGAGTGAAAAATGATTAGTCGTGCAAAAGTGAAATAAATAAAACAAAACTAATATTTTTTTAACAAAAAGAACTAACAATTTCTAATATTTTCTTATATATTAAATATTTATTTGTACTGTTATATATATTATATAGGTATATATTTAAAAAAAATTAGGAATAATTTTCATTCCAAATGCACATCTGAAAATAAATCTACAGGATATGAATATACAGAAAAAGACTTTTGTAAAAGTGTCTTTTATGATATTTCTGTCCCTGTTGAGAGAAATTATAATTTGTTAAACGGGCCATTACTAATTTATATATGGCAACTTTTAATTTCGTTTCTATTAAATTTATATGATAAATTTATTTCGTTCATGCCTTTAATTATATTCTTGTTAAATATTTGCTAGCTTATATAATAACTTCTATTATCACATTAAAAATAGAAAATAATATAAAAAAATAAATTGTATGACGAACTAATCTAAAAATAAATAAATGCTTCTCCTTAAAGTAAAATAAATAAGAAATGAAAATTTAATATTAGACTTCCCAAACACATGTATAAAAATAAAATTGTAGTATATAAAACTGTAGAAAGGCACTTTTGCAAAAGTGCATTTCTATGATTTTTTTTATTTCTGTAGAATTTTTATGAATTTGGCCAAACGGGGCCTAATAGTATTCAAATCTCAGTGTCTAAAACAAAAAAAAAATGACTTAAATCGAAGATTAAACTAAAATTTAAAATTATATAATAAAACGATTGAGAATTGAAGTTCAAATCCGAAAACTAAAAACTGATTATTCAAATTGACATAATTTTAATCATATTTAGATTAGATTGGATTTCAATCTGACTTAGTCTTACAACTTGTTTATATACAAAATGATGTGTTAATTTTGGGATTAACAAAAATATGATAACATTGAAAAATTGACGTTTCCAAAGTATTTTTCAGAAAATAATTTCATCAATTTATATTATTTAATAATTAAGAAAATAGTTTATCAACAAATAATGATTTTCGATTGATAAAAACTAAAGTTAACTTTTGATAAAATAATTTATTCCTTTTAAAAATAAGAATTTATTTTCTTCTCATAAAAGTACTGTACTTTATATTTTTTAGACAAATTTCTTCATATCTTCAAAATATGCATCAAACACATAAAAACAAATCACTTCTTATAAATTCACTTTTCTTAAATTTATATTATTTAAATATATATTTTCAGGAATAATTAGAGCTCTATTTTTTTTGCTTCGTTTAATTTAATTTAAAATTTAAAATTCGTTTTTGAGCATGGTACTCCTTTCACCTTTTAAAACTGCGATAAAACTTAATTAAATTGTATTGACTAAGATAATTAAAATATCTAAATTTTAGATGAAAAGATAAAAAAAACTATCAATCTAAATCATAATTTAACTTGTTGTTCTTTTTGTCTCCTAAGATGAATTGTCAACAGAAAAAAAAAGAAAAGATAAAATTTAATTAACTCCGTTACGGACTCCGGATGTAGTATTTAATAACACCCTCCAGCTTTCCGGCTTCGTGACTTGGTTGCGTGTTGAGCTACCAACTGCGGTCATTTTTTTCCGGCGAACTTTATATCCTCTCCGATCACCTCCGGCCGCCGGCTACCACACACAATCGAGAAATGGTTGAAGTCAGAAGCGATCCGTCGACGGCGGCCCGGGGTCGGATCGCCGTCCTCGCATCCCACCTCGTGGCGGCTCCCTGCGATCGTTCTCCACTCCTGGCGACGTCCCCAGTCTCCGCCCACGAGATCTCGCCGCCTCCGACGAACCTTGGTGGCAAGATGAAGATTGTCGACGAGCGAACGGGGAAGAACTACCAGGTTGAGGTCTCCCCCGAGGGAACCATCCGATCCACCGATCTGAAGAAGGTATCAACAAATTAACCCCTAAAATCTTCCAATGCGTCTCCTTTTCCGATGCATTATGCAGTGCTCCCAATTTCGTGTTGCTTTTTTTGTGATTGGATTTTCCGATGCATTGTGCAAGCAATTGTCTCCTGGATTACGATATAAATTGAATTAAAATGGAAAAGATTTTTTTTTTCGAAATCCTATGTTGCTGGCTGCATTCTTTATATGCGGGTCTCGTTATCATATTAACATTGTTCATAACAGATTAAAGCTGGGGAGTATGATAAAGGGCTTAAGCTCTATGACCCGGGCTATCTTAATACTGCGCCAGTTCGCTCATCAATTTGTTATATTGACGGAGATGAAGGCATTCTTCGATACCGAGGATACCCTATTGAGGATTTAGCTGAGAAAAGCACGTTTCTTGAGGTGGCCTATCTCTTAAGTGAGTGTCATGTTGACTACTAGTGGTTAATGCAGAAGCAGTGTGGTATGTTCTTTCATCAGTTTTTATCTGATTAATTCTGATATTTTTGCCCCTATAGTGTATGGCAATTTGCCTTCTCAGAGCCAGCTGTCGGACTGGGAATTTGCAGTTTCTCAGCACTCTGCCGTCCCTCAGGGTCTTCTGGTGTGTTAATTAATCATGAGTATTTCACCTTCACTGCAATTATTATAGATGAAATGTTATTTGCTAACATAAAACGCCATCTTTTACATTAACAAAAGTAGAACAACAATCTCTTTAATAGTTATACACTCTGTTAACATAATTTCTATCGTTGTTGGTTCCTGCAGGACATTATTCAGGCGATGCCTCATGATGCACACCCGATGGGTGTGCTTGTGAGTGCAATGAGTGCACTTTCTGTGTTCCATCCAGATGCTAATCCTGCTCTTAGAGTAAGCATTCTTTAACTATTGGAGTTTCTACAAATGCTAATCCCTACATTATCTTTTATTTGCATGGATAAACTTGTATACCGACTCAGCTATAAATTCACATTATACACATTATAAGGTGATATTGACGAAGGGAAGTAGACTATTCCTATTTATCATAATATATGCTCAAAAAGATCGCCTATATATGTTATGGAAAATGACATCTAATCAAAATGTATAATTTGCAAACCATGCATAACATGAATGCAAATTGATTGTGCTTTTCCGATGATAGTCAGAAGGATCTTAATATGCATAGTCCTGCTTTTTTAGGGCCAAAGTATTTATCAGTCAAAGCAAATGAGAGACAAACAAATAGTGCGTATCCTTGGCAAGGTATGCTTTCGCATTCCCCATTTTCTTTAGCTTTACATTGTGTTTGAATATCTTCTCTTTTTATAAAAAAAGTTACTGAATATCTTCTCTTTTTTATAAAAAAATACTGGAACTGTCATTTGGACTTTTCAGATAGTAATAAATTTCATTATTTTGATCATTGGGTTTTCCGTATTGATAGGCACCAACAATTGCAGCTGCAGCATATTTGAGATTGGCTGGAAGGCCTCCAGTACTTCCTTCCAGTAAATTGTCTTATTCCGAAAATTTCTTGTACATGTTAGACTCATTGTAAGTGTTCCTTTCACTGAAACTTTTCTTACTAGTATATGTTTATTCCTCCTTTCCAAAAAGAAAAAATAGTATCTGCTTATTCCTTTTCATTTCACCCTTTTCATGATCTGGATACTTGGGATTAGCTGCAAATGGCAGTTATATAGTCTCATGTGAAAATTTGTCGGTTACTTGCGTGGCATGATCTCACTTCTTTGTTTTCTACTTATTCAGGAGTAATAGGTCTTATAAGCCTAATCCACGACTTGCTCGTGTACTTGATGTACTCTTTATCTTGCATGCTGAACATGAAATGAATTGTTCTACAGCTGCTGCAAGGCATCTTGCATCCAGGTACTTGACTGTTTTGGAAAACAGAACAAATTAATTATTTCCATTGCTTATTCCTGATTCAAATTTCCAGTGGTGTGGATGTTTATACTGCTATTGCTGGAGCTGTTGGAGCATTATATGGCCCTCTCCATGGTGGTGCAAATGAGGTGATGTATACCCATCAGTTAGATTTGTATACCTGTTAATGATCATTTGAGTCCATGTAGTTAACATGTATTTTCTCGTTCTCTTCATGATTTTTGGAGTTTAATGTTAAGATGGAGGAGATTTCATTTCTGGAACTAAAGTTATCAATTAACAATTTTCTTTGAAGCAAGTTGCTTTTCCTCATCATCTCTAGTTTTTAATTGCAGGCTGTGCTTAAAATGTTGAATGAGATTGGAACAGTTGAGAATATTCCTGATTTCATTGAAGGTGTGAAAAACAGGTGTGGCATCTCAAAAAATATACGCTTGTATATAAAAAGACAAATCGCATATAATGTATCTTTTGAACTTCTTTTCCTCAACTTTCTTCTCTTTGTTGGTGATCTATTATTTCTCTTCCTCTTGAATGCTGCCAAAACCATAGGAAAAGGAAAATGTCAGGATTTGGGCACAGGGTGTACAAAAACTATGATCCACGTGCCAAGGTGATACGCAAGTTGGCTGAGGAAGTCTTCTCAATTGTAGGACGGGATCCTCTTATTGAGGTTGTCTTTCCCTTTGCAACTTTGTATATCTTTGATCTTTCACGTTTGAGCATTACATAATGATTTTAATAGTTGAAGCAGATCCATTAATTCTTTGTTTACAGTATCATTCAATGATATTGTTTGTATATACTTATTTCTTATCATGAATCTAGGAAATATCAAATGAAGAAAAACTTGCTTTAAGTTGAAATAATCACTTCTTGACTCTTACAAAATAGGTAAGACATTTCTTCCCATGGCCACCAAGTTATCTAACATGTTAAATTCTTGAACGGGGGGAATCCAACAGATTCATCTTTTTTTTTTTTACTTTCTGATAAACTAGAACATGCCACATGCATCTGCTAAGCAAATCAGTTACTGAAGCAAAAAAAAAAAATCCATTTATTAATTTTTTGGGTGAAAAGAATGTCCATTATCAGGCAAAGGATATGCACTAACAAGTACTAATGTGAAGGAGATGCAAGGACATTAGTATATATAAGGGCTTAAACATGGTATAACTCTCTAGATATTGTCATTGCGAGTTTGTCTAATTTATTTGTCACTTGAACTAAAGATGTTTGTCGTGGAGTATCAGTTAAAATTTCCCATTTAAATCATCCCATGATTACTTTTGTCTCATTATTGTAGTTCAAAATGTATGTGGGAGCAGGACAAGTTTACTAGTTTCCTTCAGGCATTCATATTACCAGATGCTCTATCAGAATACATCTCCTTCTAATGTTAATAGGGTCTACTTACCTTTGGCTAACTTTTTCAGTCTTGTATAATTTGTCTAGGTGGCTGTTGCATTGGAAAAAGCAGCATTGTCAGATGAGTATTTTGTTAAGAGGAAACTTTACCCCAATGTTGATTTTTACTCTGGCTTGATATATCGGTACGTTTGATTTTTTTCATTTATTTAAGTACTTCCATCAAGAGCTAATAACAGACCCAGATGAATATAATCAGGGCAATTGGGTTCCCCACGGAGTTCTTTCCTGTTCTTTTTGCGATCCCGCGAATGGCTGGATATTTAGCACACTGGAGAGAATCGCTTGATGATCCTGATACAAAGATCATGAGACCCCAGCAGGTAGGTTTCATCTTTCCTTTTAGCTGAACAACAAACTTGTGCTTCAGCAAACATACTATTGTATATGGAAGGCTCAAAAACCAATCATTATGCACTCAATTAAGTATTATTTTCTTGTTCTTTGCATGGAGTATGCATTCTAACATAAATCTTGTAGGTGTATACTGGCGTATGGCTTCGACATTATATGCCTCTTAAAGATCGACAGCTCTCAAATGAAACTGACAAACTTGGCCAGTTAACTGTTTCTAATGCAACAAGAAGGCGGCTGGCAGGCTCTGGATTATAGCCTTATAAGTTGCATTTCTCCTAGAGAGGTTCAGAATAAAATAAATAAGGGTCTCTATGCCATGTTTCCGGGAGATATTTTATTATATCGTTGTAATATAAATAATAAGACACACAATAGCAATGCATTCTTTCTACACATATGTTATCTATTTACCTCTGTGTGATACTTGTATTAATAGGGCTTGCAAGTAAGTCAATAAGGGTTTGCAAATATATAGTAGATTTGCTCTATCATTTGGGATTTCTGACAGGTTTTTTTTATTTTCTTTTACTGCATCAATATCCGTTGGTTGATAATTATTTTTGGATAGAGTATTATGAATACTACACACTGGTGGAACCTTGAGACTTGAGAGTTTATGTTCTTGTGAAACCACCGACATTCAAGAAGACGTTTCGGGCTCTTTTTGTTAATAGATGTTTTCTTAAGCAAAAAGATGTCTGTAGTTGGAACTTCCATTTTATTTTCGGTTGGTGGCTTATTAATTTTTATCCCACGGCACATTTTTATCATTTTATTTTACTGATTTATTATTAAATATCCAAAACAAACATTGTTTCTTAAAGCAGTAGGCTCTAGTTTTCTTGGTTGTTCGATCTTGACTGATGTTCTAATAGCATATGATTAATTGATCCAACTAAAATATGTAGAGTGCTAATGCGTGATTTGCTCTTAAGGATGTCTTTCTGAAGTTCAAACCTGAGTGAACTATCAAACTTCGCTTGATTTTATCAATTCCAGTGCCTGGTAGAAATGCTAAGCAAATATGGATATTTTTTTACTAGATTGAATCAAGGATATGAAGAGTTTAATGTAATAAATATTCAGAATACTTCTAGTCATCAAGTCAAATTTCTTTCTTTATTCTCTTTATGGGTTCTTTTTTTTAAAAAATAAATGATAATTACTTAAATAAAGTTATTAAATCAATTTAAATCGTGATTTGGCGATGATTTATTTTGGGGTCACAATTTTTTTCATCCCTCAATTTGCTTTGGACAATAATAAGAGGGGAAATTGAAAAAGATGAAAAAATGGGGAACAAATAAAAGTCTCGTACGTAGGCCGTCAAAATATTTATTATACATATTATACATACTATATATATATATATATATATTATTTTTCTATGTATGATACAAAATTCATAATTATTAGGATATTATGAATATGTTAATAATAACTACTAATATATATATAATTAGGAAAGCTGAATTATTATATTTATTTTTCTTATATTGGTAAATTATTATCTTAGTCTTATCTTAATATATATATATATATATATATATTCTTTAGTATATAGTTTTATTCTTTTATTTTATTTATTTTTAATAATTAATTAGAGTTTTAATAGTTTTATTTCATTAAACATTACTAATTATATATTACTAATGACAAGAAATTATATGTATTTATGATGTAATAATGTATATAATACAACTGAGTATAATTTTGTATTGGGGTTCACAATTTTTTTCATCCCTCAATTTGCTTTGGACAATAATAAGAGGGGAAATTGAAAAAGATGAAAAAATGGGGAACAAATAAAAGTCTCGTACGTAGGCCGTCAAAATATTTATTATACATATTATACATACTATATATATATATATATATATTATTTTTCTATGTATGATACAAAATTCATAATTATTAGGATATTATGAATATGTTAATAATAACTACTAATATATATATAATTAGGAAAGCTGAATTATTATATTTATTTTTCTTATATTGGTAAATTATTATCTTAGTCTTATCTTAATATATATATATATATATATATATTCTTTAGTATATAGTTTTATTCTTTTATTTTATTTATTTTTAATAATTAATTAGAGTTTTAATAGTTTTATTTCATTAAACATTACTAATTATATATTACTAATGACAAGAAATTATATGTATTTATGATGTAATAATGTATATAATACAACTGAGTATAATTTTGTATTGGGGTTCACAATTTTTTTCATCCCTCAATTTGCTTTGGACAATAATAAGAGGGGAAATTGAAAAAGATAAAAATGGGGAACAAATAAAAGTCTCGTACATAGGCCGTCAAGGTTGGTAAGGCCCGGCCCACTAAATATGCCCTATATTTCGAAACCGGCCCCCAACCCCTTCGCCTCTGATCTCACCTTATCTTCTCACTCCCACTTCGCCTTGCTCGTTCTCTACCTGAATCCCCCGCCTCATGGCGGCAACGGCGATGGCGACCTCTGCTTTCCTCTCCACGGGGCGCTCTACGAGCATCTCCTCCTCTCCCTTGTCTACCTCCTCCTCCTCCGCCGCGAACTCTGCGCTCCCGAGGACCGCTTTC
This sequence comes from Pontederia paniculata, assembly GCA_001647135.1. Classification (NCBI taxonomy): domain Eukaryota; kingdom Viridiplantae; phylum Streptophyta; class Magnoliopsida; order Commelinales; family Pontederiaceae; genus Pontederia; species Pontederia paniculata. The sequence continues at coordinate 25,459 of LTAE01000719.1, forward strand.
CTTGGCTCCTCCAAGTCCTCCGTGACCGCCAGCATCGTCGCCGCGAACCAGGCGCTTGGAGCCCCTTTCCTCCGGGCGACGAAGCGCCACCATCTTCAGGTAGTCCACTGCCAGCAGAAGCAGCAGCTCCCGGTCATCCCCAGAGAGGAGCGGTGGATGTACGAAGAATCTGAGATTAATGGACCGGTACTGCCCTCTCGTTCTTATACTTTGTACTATTAATTCTCTGTATTTGTTGTTTGAATGTTCGTATTCTTTTTACAACTCTTGTATATCTCCTCATGGTAGTATACATTTGAAGAATTTGCAGCATTAACATTGGTTTTCCCCTGATAGAGGCCGGACATTGATAAGCCTACTTAAATAAAATGTGTGTTCTTTTCTTATGTCATCGACGTTTTAGGGTTGACATTCTAGTAAAAAAACCTAAATTTAGTTAGAAAAATTGTGTGTCTTTACTGATACTTAAAGTATGGAGCATAGGAGTTTGAAATTGTTAGCTTCCTGTGAAGAGGGTTTGATACGGTGGTATGATAGGCGGTCTATTAGGGATTGAATTGGTTGAGTTGGTTCTAGTTATTTGTTTAAGAAATGTTCAATTATAAACATGCATTTAGATTCTGAAAAGTTGATAACCTTGTATATGTGCTATTGCTTGACCGAATTGGAACATTTCTATCTCGAGATCTGCATTGTAGCATTCAGGGTCAGATTACTACGGAGGCCTTTTTTGTTAGTTGGTAATTCATAGAAACGACTATAAGTTTGTTAATTATGAATTTCCTGGTCAAGCCTATAAAAGGAAGAATCTTCCAGAAAAGGCTGATGGACATGTTATATTGTTCAAGCTATTCCATATTTGCAGAATGACCCTACTTAGGTTAAAAGCAATGACATATTAGTTAGTGGATTTCCGTCACTGCATTTTAGCATTCACCATATATTGTTATTATCTTCGTTTACCCGTAATTTTGATTTATTATGTTAATTTATTTATTCCTCATTTTACGTCTGCATAAATGAGACAACTGTTGTATTTATTTTGTGATATAAGCATGACCGTGGATATCTGCAATGTTTGAGACTGTGATTTGACACTATGTTCTCTATATCTCAGGATATTTGGAACAAAACTTGGTACCCTAAGGCTGCAGATCATATCACAACGGAGAAAACATGGTATATAGTTGATGCATCTGACAAAATCCTGGGCAGGCTAGCATCAACTATTGCAATACACATCAGAGGAAAGAACCTCGCAACTTATACTCCCAGTGTGGACATGGGAGCATATGTCGTTGTGGTATATTCAAACTCTAATATTTCTGTGCTTTTACATGTTCATCTCTGTACAAACAAAGTTCTTTTAAAACGAATCTGCTTCTCCATCTAAAACTTCAAGCATACATGATTTTCTAGGGTCTTTCAACTTTGACTTCTTTTAATCTGTTAAATACCTGACATTGTTTGAGTTCAGTAATAATTGCCCATCAAAACCCCAGATGTTGTTATCCATCTTATGACGTGGCATTCTTTGGTAGTCAGCCATGATCAGGTTGATAATTTTTACTCATAATTGTATTCATTGTGAACCTTTGTTTGAGATTTTGTTGCTTGCTAATTTGTCCCCTGATATATCATCTGGATCATGATTTTATAGCTGTGCTAGTATGTGGATTTTTCACCAAGATCAAATTTGTCTGACATGTAAATGGTGTAGTTAAACCAGTCAAGTTATAATACAATAATGCTTTCTAGACTATTAAATGGAGCTGCTGACTATTTAGCTAATCTGGGACTATCAGATCATGACATTATGTGGGATGACGAACCACCTCGTCAACTCACCCAATTTTACGAAGACATTGCTGAACCTTCTGCAATTGAATGATTTAAGATTTCCCTTTTGAAAAAATATACAATTTACTGAACCAAATTATGCTAGAAGGTAAAGGTTTCCCTATCCTTTCTTGATACTCATGAAAGTGTTAGATCAAATGGATGAATCATGCTCACCTTTAGATAGTTCATGGTTCGAATAAAGAAGCTGTGGTCACCCTAGTTATATGCTTAACATTTGGGCCATCTGTCTTGCAAGACATAATGGATTGCCCAAGGCAGGCAGACGAGTAGCTTGATGGTTTCTAGCCAACTATTGTTTTCCTGTCTTTGTCCCTACATAATGATGTAGAAATTGAAGTATTCTTCTTCATAGGCAAGCATATTCGGACAGTAATTCATGTGTTGCAGTAGCCTGGTCACCAAGTACTTGCTAAAATCATTGCTTACTTGGTTCGTTGTGTGAAAAAACAGGTGAATGCTGAAAAGGTTGCAGTTTCTGGTAAAAAGAGGACCCAAAAGCTCTACAGAAGACATTCGGGGAGGCCAGGTGGTATGAAGGTGGAGACTTTTGATCAGCTTCAACAAAGAATTCCTGAAAGAATTATTGAGCATGCTGTCCGTGGCATGCTTCCTAAAGGAAGAGTGAGTAACGCATTGAATAATTTCAAGTGACTAATCTGGCATGCAACACAAACTAAAATATATCAATTCATGAAGCTACTGACGTGTAGAAATGGTTAAAGGCTGTTCTTAGTTTTTTTGCAGATTTACTCTGTTAATTCTTTGGCATAACAATTGAGTTTAAGTTACTCCTCTTTTGCAGCTTGGAAGAAGACTATTCACACACCTAAAAGTGTACGAAGGATCAGAGCACCCACATGAGGCACAAAAGCCCATTCCTCTTCCTATAAGAGACAAGAGAATTCAAGTAGAGAAGTAGAATTCTTTTTAAACGTCTCAGAGATTGAATACTGGTTATCCATTTTTTTTGTTTGCAGAACTATTTATTTCAAACTTTTATTTCCATATCAAGAGGTCTGCATCGAATTTTCTCTTGTATTCAATTCGTCAAAGTCGTATATATTTTCAATCAACTATGAAACTTTATTCGTATTGCAAAATATTGAATTTTATTACTTTATGTACTTTTATTTTGTAGAAGTTTTACATCATTTTGATTGATAACATATTCTTTTTAATTCGTTATGAAAATTTAAGCGATATATGCTAGTTTGTTAATAAAATAAATTATTTTTCTTTGTACTTCTACATAATAGTTAAGCCAATATTTATTTCTCTTGCTTGGTTTTAAATTAATATTTTGTATTTGCACATTTAAATTGAATATAAAATGTCATTTTGCAGTTAACTATGATCTTAAAAATTATTTTATGAAAATAACACCTAATGGAGAAACCGTAGTTCATAATAATAAATTGTAAAGCGCCTAGTTTTTTAAATTCATTATTCAAAATATTTAATCATGTAAATTATTTATGCCACTGATCTTATATATGGTTAAGAAAAAGGAGAATAATGTAGAAGCTGACACATTAAAAGTTGGCTATTGAAGAACTTTAAGAATTCTAAACTATCGGGTACACCATTATATATTTTGAATTTGTCCTCTCGGCCTTTTAGAACATTTCCATTTCTACGTGTTCATCATCCTAAATTCATCTAGTACAAAAGGAGAAAGAAGAAGGTTTAAACAGTTATCTGCATGGATTCACGTCGAACTCCCAATCTTCCCTCTTCAACTTGGTGGCCAAGTGCAATGATGGGAATAAAAATTAATCCCACGTGAATAAAACACGGATAACTTATATATAACATCATTCTTTATCATTTAAGATTGTATTTTAAATTTGTGTAAGACTATAAGTCCAAAACAAATAATTTTTTTAATGAGATCTCAACGAGAATGCTATGTATTTTACACATACCATGCTTCAAGCATTGCTCATTATTCCAGGAACTAATAAAACTCTAGTAGTCTAGTTTGTGTTGGATTAATAATATTCTTGTGCAATTCATTTTGCTAGGATTAAAATGTGTTAGATAGGTGTTTGATTGAAATAGAAATATAAAACATTAAATTCATATATTTATTAAAATAATTATAAAATTAATACTTTTATAAATATAATAATATATATTATTTATTGCTCTTACACTTTTTTTATATAATATATAATTGATTAATATATATAGGTTAATATGATATATAATTAACTATCATTATACACTACTAATTCGATGTTAAATAAGTTAAATAATATGAAAATAATAATTATAAAAACATCTTAATTATTTTTGAAAAATATACCAAACACTTATATAATAAATAATTAATATTTTTGTTAAACTAAAATAATTATTTAAAATTTCAGTTAAAACTTCGTTTTTTAAAAATTAAAAAAAAACGAATTGGAAGGAGCAGCTTGTTCCAACTTGCTGCTGGAGCAAGCTGCTCCCATTGTTGCAGCTTCAAAAACATTAAACATCATTTAATATTGTCTCTTCTTTATTCTTAATCCTCTTTTGTTTGACAATATACATGAGATTATCTTAACTTTACTCCCCAACCAAAAGGGGCCTTTAAAGCTTGCTCTCAATGGAATCGAGAGTGGCTTGCAACTCGAGAATGCTGAGAAAGAGGAGGAACTCTCTCTCTCTCACAGCTCCTTTGGAGAGAGAGAGAGAGAGAGAGAGAGAGAGAGGGGTTCAAACCATCACTATTTATATACAGATCACTTTAATATTTCATCAGTGACCAAAATTAACATAACTGAATTAGCATATGACATTTCCATACACTACCACGAGCTGCATGACTTGAGCCTTGTCATTTATCTTGGGCAGGAGTTTCCCGTGTCAAGAGCTGTGAGTTGAACTGGCTAGTAATTGCACGGTTGCATCATTCTCCGGGGTTGATTCGGAGGACTCTAAACCAGAAGCCAACGAGATATGGCTCTCGCTTGGATTCTGCCAAAAGTTTCTCCTGGTCCCGTCCGAATTGGAACCGGTGGCTCTGATGCTGAGGGTCGAAAGCAGCGGCTGGAGCGAGGCCCGTCCTTCCAGCAAGCTCACAACATTGGACATGCTCGGTCTAAGCGTCGGCGCCGAGTTAGTGCAAAGTAATGCCACATTAAGCATCAGCAATGCCTCTTCCTGAGAGTAGTCTGATCCAAGACCTGGGTCTACTAGCTCCAACAGATTGCCCCGTTCATGAAGAACACAAGCCTACCATGGCATTAAGGGAAAGCTGTATCAGTATTTGCATGCTTGGAAGCACTTTATTTCTAGTTCAATGAGTGGAAAACTTGTTTGCAAGAGTAACAAAGAAAGATGTTTGCGACGAGTTACCCAGTCAAGAAGATAAACAAACTCTTCCTTAGGCCTGTAATTTGTGTTACTTTTCCCGGTTACGATCTCCAAAGCGACTACGCCGAAGCTGTATATATCCGCCTTTTCAGTTAAATAGCCTCTCATTGCATACTCAGGAGCCATGTATCCTCTGCAGTGAGATGAGATCCTTATTTCTAATGACTATGAAACACTCCCTAGAACTTTGACAAAAGGTAAGCATTGAACAAGATTTCAACTTCTCATTATTGTCACTGTGAAAGTTGAAAAGTTAATTGAAATGAATAAGTGATGTTTGATAATAAATGACTTTAATCGAGTCAGATTGTGCTCGACTTGACCAACTTAAATTAATAGAGCATTTCTGTGGGACTTATAGTTAGCAGATAATGATATGAAAGATAAAACTTACATGGTTCCTGCTATTCTAGTACTGATATGGCTGCGATCATCTTCATTAAGCTTTGCAAGTCCAAAATCTGAAATCTTCGCATTGAGGTTCTTATCAAGTAACACATTGCTAGCTTTGATGTCTCTGTGAACAATCTTTAGCGTAGACTCTTCATGAAGATAGGTCAGGCCTTTGGCTATACCAAGGCAGATCTTGTGTCTTGTTGGCCAATCCAACTTCAGTCTGGTAGTTTCATCTTTACCTGTGTAGGTACTTCTTGTTGACTATATGATCTCATGTAGCCTAAAAGCAAAATATGTTGCAGCAATCATAATGGGATCATGGCTAAGTAAACTTACCGAACAAAGCTCGTGCAAGACAATTATTTTCCATATACTCATAAATTAAGAGAAGTTGGTTGCCTTCGATACAGCATCCGTAAAGTTTCACAAGATTTGGATGTTGCAATGCAGAAATCATGCCTATCTCATTGACAAACTCACGATTTCCTTGTCGAGATTTAGAAGAGAGCTGCTTCACCGCAATTACAGTACCATCTGACAGAAGTCCCTACATTTATGCATGATAGTAACATTATTGTACTGAGTTATATGGCATGCAACAAACAAATAAATAACACTACCTTGTAAACTGAACCAAAACCACCTTCTCCAATCTTATTTGCAGCATCGAAGTTCTTTGTTGCAGCTTTGAGTTGTCGTAAGGTGAAAGATCCTGTCTGCAGATCCAGACCTCTAAGTTCTAGACAAAAAGGAGAAATAGTTAGAACTTCTTTACATGGACAAAATTACAATGAACTGTATGCACTACATATAGCTATACGATAAACCGATACTACCTTTGTACATGGCATCACGCCGATAGCGCCTTCTCCATATGCCGAGACCCAACAGAACAAGGAATAACACAAAAGCTGAGACTACAGCGGCGATGATGGCATATTTCTTTTTATCACTGGAAGATTCAGGGTCTGGAGGAGGATCAAAATCTGCAAGAGAAAGGAGTTGCTGATTACAGCCCTACTGCAGAACATAAATATCAGCTAAATGTGGCAGCAGGTCATTTCTGTATCAAAGACGTATTCGATAGTCAACCATCAACAAAAGTATTTTTAGGTTCTGGTGGCTGTATCTAGTAAGAAAATAAGATGCAACTATAAATGAGACAAGTACATAGTAACACTAGGAAGTAATTTTAGGTCAATGTCAGACATTTAGAATTCACAAACCATAGTGACCGACAGATGGGGGTTTCCACCTGTATCTTTGCTTTTATTTTTTTGTTTATTCCTTGTTCCATTTGCAGCATGAAATTAAACAAGGAAAAACCAACTATAGAAGTATGAAATCTTACTAGGTGTCACTGAAATAGCTGATATGAGAGGACCATATACTCCTCTACTTGGGATTCCAGTTGTCCCTTTTCCAGCCCAATATAGTTGGATCTTCAAGGTATGGTCATTAACTGTTGTGACAAAACTTTTGGTAACAGATTTTCCAGCTCCACCAGCTGCATCTTCAATGTTGAAATTCTCTAATACCATATTTTCCTGAATTTACAAATTCATTATAGTCTTAAGTCTTAACACCAGGAACTCAGAATCCCAGATTGGAAGATAACCTTCTAAGATATGTTACCTGAATGAAAACATTAAATAAACGCTTCCCAGTGCTACTGACTTTATTGTCGTTGGTGAAAACTATTTCAGCAAACTGAAGGTTCACTGTGTAACTCCCTTTCATCATACAGAGTCCATAGTATGTAAGTGAAAGAGGAGACAGGCGTGCTTTAGTATACAATTCCGAGCCAACCATTGAGAGTTTAGATGTGTTAGCAGCGATGTAATTATCGGCATCAATATCATTGTCCATGAAGTTACCAGTGCTACTGAAAGCCCAGTTTGAACCCTGATAGTACATTGAAGCACCTCTTTCCTCTGTATCAGCCTCATATTTTGTTCCGTTGATAGTAGTTTCTTTACCTCCACAATTTATGTACAAGGAGTACTGGTCTGTCAAATGGATTATATTAGTCCATTTTGACATGAAGAGAGCACAAATAAGCAACATATCCATGTTCATTACTCCTTGTTACTCTTCTACTATATGTCTTTTATCAAGATACTATTACCTATCCATGTTTAGGAGCTATTTTTTGTTGAACACCTTATACTCTTTCCTTTTATACAGAGTTACATTGTTTCCTAATCCTTCACATGTTGTACTACAAATAAAACTTTGAATTGGTTGCCTATTCATGTACTCACATCGTTTATTGGTTGAATTGCAGGGAAAATTCCTCTTCAGGCATGGCTGAACTGAACCTCTACATTGAGAATACACAATAGAATTTTAGATGGGCTTTGAGTTGCATGAGAATTTATAATACCTGAATGTCACAAAACATATATATTTTTTCCACTGGGGAGTAAACTTGTTCAACAACTAATAAGCACAAACTTACATGCTATTAACTGCTGGGGAGTATAACTCCACTGTGTTTCTGGAAAGAAAAAAATAAGTGTTAAGATAAGGAAAATAAATCAAATGAGAATTAAAATTCTGATATGGTTCTCACACGCTCCCTTGAAGACATTCTAAAGGGCTTGAGCCTCCAAACGTGAAGTTATTGTAAGAGATATCCCTGTGTGTCGAAATGTGAAACAAACATCTATAATACAAACATTTTTAACTCAAAACTCTAATTTTTGCAAAGTAAAACAGTAGTGTGGGTTGAATTGTTTGTTGGATTTTGAGTTAGCCACAACACAATAAAAGGTCTTTTTAGCTTTTATACAAATGAACAGTAATTGCATTGACAAATGATTGCATGATAGAAGGAACTAATAAAAGAAATCGAGCGATACTTACGCATTCTTATTTCGCTTCAGAATCCAAGCAGGGATATGACCAGTGAGCTTGTTTCCTGTCAGATATCTATCAAGAAACAAATATAATGGTCTATATAGTCAGCATAAGTCTAAGATGGTCAGGATGAAGAATAATTAAGACAACAAATGTTAGCTATCAGTGCATACATGAAATCGGCCTTCCCCAATTTGGAAAAGGAACTTGGAATCTCTCCAACTAATCTGTTAAAGCTGAGATCTCTGAACAGAAAAAAACACTAACACTAGTAAGTAACTACAATTGAAGGACGCCAAGCTGAGAGTCTACTATGACAAGGCAATGTAAGTAGTTTTAGATGCTTATCGTAGTTTCCTTTGGAAGTCACTTGTTAAGGGAATGATAATACACAAGATGGTCCAAATTTTTTCCCTTTTTTGAGGAAGGGATGATCCCAAGTTATTCTGGACTAGCTGTATAGTTTTTTCTTTCCAATGCTCTACAAGAAATAAGATTTGGTATTTTTATTTGGAATCCATGAAATAGCCAACTCACAGGGTCTTCAGTTTCTCCATGTCTCCTATATAAGATGGTATATCTCCATGAATGGAGCAATTCCTTAATATCCTGAAAATGCAAGCATGCAACACTATGATCCATCAACCAGTCGCATATGAATGGCACGCACAACTCTAGGAAAATAACTCACAGCACTTTCAATGATGCCATCTGACTCAAGTCAGGGAAGGTTGATTTATTTCCTCTAAGGTCTGAAATCCTCCTGAAATCAACAAAGAAATGGTTAGATTTACTTTCAGAGAAGTCACAAGAAGCAATGATAGATATCAAAATCATGCATTATGAACCACATACAGGTCGGCTAAGCTAGTAAGATACGAAATGGTAGAAGGAAGAGGCCCTTCCAGATAACAACCTTGAATGTGTCTGCACAAACAAATCAAAACATGGACTGATTAGGTAGAATGAAACAAAAAACTTTTGTTTCTCTTTTGCCTAAGCAAATGAAGGGATATTGGACTTTCTTACAATTTTTCCAAGTTCATCAACTTCTTGATGAAAGATGGTATTTTGCCCGAGAAATTATTACTAGAGATCCTCCTGTTGGAGAACATATGTACATGAATATAAGGTTGGTAACTTCATAGAAACAGCACAAAAAGCAGGAAAGAACTGAAATTAAATGGAAAATTAAGCTCACAGATCAGTCAAATCAGTCAGCTTGGCAAATTCCTTGGGCAATTCCCCACTGAAATTGTTGGCAGACAGAACACTGAACATAAGTAAGAATGTGTTAGCTTCCTGTATTTAGTTATACTCCTCCAAGAAATTGTAAAAGAAAAAAGTCTAAAAATGATAATACAGTTTCTCCAACTGAAGGAGGTTTCCGAGCTCCGGTGGAATTGGACCGTTGAAGCGGTTCCCCTCGATGCTCCTGTAAGAGTAAGACAGTCTTTTTCAACATTCAACACTCTATTTTCTAATAAAACAAAGAGGAACAAAAACAAAACTTAAGCATAAGGAAATAATCATATAATCATAGAAGAAAAGGATGGAGGCATACAAATTGGTCAGAGTGGTAATCTTTGTCAGAACATTTGGAAACTGCCCAGTCAACCGGTTCCCCATTAAAGACCTGCATATATTTGTTTTACCAACTGGCAGGATTAAAAAACACTTTTTCATGCCAAGTTAGTCTACTAGTTTACCAGTTTACAGTTTAAGAGGACTTACAAGCCATTCAACTGCATCTTTGCCCATTCTTCAGGAATAGAACCAATGAGCACATTCTTGCTCAGGTCACTGGAACCAATAGTAGACAAGGAGACATCTTATGCATAGTTAACAAAAAGAGGAGTAATTTAGTATCATAGACCCATTAAAAGCTATCAATATTATGGCCATTGAAACACTTTAAGATCTCTAAATAATTAAACATTATAGCTTTATATATTCTCCTTTGATTTCCGGGGATTGCAATGATGTGTATCATCCTTGATTCATTTAGTCCAAATCTTTAATACAAATGAGACCAAAAAAAAAAAAATGAGGCCAGAACAGTTATCTGTTTTGTTTCAGATAAAATGCCTAGACAACTCAATTTCTGAAATAATGCTCTTAAGCTCTGTGGCTTTCTACTTACAGCTGCTTGAGATAGGGAAGCTTGCTGAACTCCGGCGGAAGCGCGCCGGAGATGTTTTCACCTTTCAGTGTACTGCACGACGAAATCCAAATAGATTGATGTCACGCAAAACATACAAAATAAGGAGAATCGACCGAGACACAAGTTAAAAAAGAAAAAAGAGGGGGAATTTGGAGTACATGCTAACAATGCGGCAGATGGAGTTGTTGCTGAATGAACAATCGCATCCGACGCTGCTCTCGAACAGCTTCGCGGGATGCACATAATTCCAGGCGCCCTTTCCGCTGCATGGATCCACGTCGAAGTCCCAATCTTTCTTCTTCAACTTGGCTGCAATCCGCTGCAGCACGCTCTCTGCAACGCCAAAACCAGAGGATCAGGAGCAAGTTCATAGCTGCAACCATGAGACCAGTGACCAAAGTGCCGCTGGCTCTTGCTTTCAGGAATTGGAACTCTTCACAGTCGTCCGAAAAGCTTACTCTCAGCTGGGTGGAGAGTTGGTGGTGCCGCTTGCAGCAGCTCGAGAAGGCTGAGGAGGAGGAAGAATGCCAAGAAAGAGCTCCAATTTGTTGTCGTCGCAACTCCATTCATCTGTCTAGCAACAGCAGCAGCTCTCTCTCTCTCTCTTCTCTCTCTCTCTCTCTCTCTCCCTCCTCGCAGTAGCAACAGGCAGTAAGCGTGTATCATATATGCGGTGTGAAAGGGCTCACGGGGGAGGCCTTGGAGCTTGGATTAAACGTGCAAGTGTTAGTGAATTATTTCTATATATACAAAAATGAAAAAAAAAGAATTTATATATTTATTTTCAACACAACAAAAAAATATTAAGCCGACAAACAATTAAATTCATTTAAATATTAAATACTAATGGGCCATTTAGTTTGACGAATAATTAGAGAGAATATATATACAAGAAATAAATATTCTTGTGTATACTTTTCTTATTCTTATTTCGTGTACGTTTGAATTGCAAACATATATTCTTATATTTATAATTATAAAATATATTATATTAAAAATAAATAATATTAATAATAAATACTTATTTATTTATTTAATTTATATTTATAAATTTAGTTATTTACTAATTATGTCAAAATAGTAATTAATCATTTTTTTATTAATTAATTAAATAATTAACTAATAATTATTTGGATTGAGAAATAATTAAGTAATAATTATTATATTAAGTCATATAATAAAATATTATTTATATCATCTCATAGTATTAAATTTCTAATTATAGATAATTTATTATTGATCATTATAATAAATAATATAAAAAATATAATAAAATGTGTAAAAAATAAAAAAATAAAATATGATTAGGAAAACAAAAATGGTGGGATATGAGAATATTCTACTATTTTAGAATAATAAGAAATGTGGAATAAATTTTAAAAAATTAATAATTTTGTGATTTTCAAGATAATTTTTAAAAAAGTGATACATTTCTATTCCAATCGACGTTTGATTATAATTCTGAAATAACAGAGATATTTTAGGATTTATTTCAGAATCAAACGGTGCCTAAAAGTTGTATTACCTTGCAAAATTATCTATCATTTTATATTGCCTAAAAAATTAATAATATACATTTATCTATTTACTACACGTAAATAATTTGGAAAAAATTAGTATATAAAAATAGTAGGCAATATACCATTACTAAAATTATTTTATAAAAAATATCACGTTAAAAAATTATATTATTAAATTAGAACTTATAACTCAAATTGTAAATTCACAAATTAATGTATTAAGTAATTAATACTCTTTAAAATAAAGTGATAATAGTACAATAATATAAATATTATTAAAATGGTATTTATTATTATAGTATGTATATCATCATTTGTGTTGTTAGTATTAATGGTGTGTTTATTATATTATATTTTATTTATGAAAATTTAGAATGATGAATATGAAAAAATAAATATAAATAAAATTATTATTTGAATGATAATAATATGAAAAAAAAAATTCCCTCTTAAGCAACATGGACAAACACCTCATAAAAATTTAGATTTAAATAAAATAACTTAAGTTTAGATTATTAATGCTCCCTTGTTGTTAACATAATGTCCAAAAAACTATGAATCCAGATTAAAATATGAAGCGAAAAAGAAAACTTTTCGAGATGACTCCTGACGTGATTTATTTTTACGATATTAAATTGATGAATTAACCATCATCGTTTGTCGGCTATGCAACTTTGGGTACCATCGCGAAGCATCCGCACAAATGTTTCGCTTTTATGTTGACGTGTAATAATAATTAATAACGAATAAAAATTAATAATTAGTGATAGACAATTAATTATTAAATTTAGTAAAACAGCATTTGAACTAATCAATAAATTTAAAATAATTTAAAAAATACAAAGAATTATTTAAATAATTTACATTAATATTAATAAATAATTTAATAGCATATCTTATTTTAATATTAAAAATAGTAATATAGATAGATGATCAAATAATTTATAAGTTAATAAAATAATAATGTGATCATATAGTATAAAATAATAAATATATCATACAAATAATAATTTATATTAAAATATTTTGAGAATATATTAAAAAAATTTAATATATTTATAGCTACTTAATGTAACGTCTCAAAACTTTAAGTTTTAACTATTTGTCATTATTATTAATTATTATTCGTTGAACACCTTAAATAGCATATTTGATTAACACGTTATCTTAAAAATGTGTCAAATAGGGCTTTAGTAAAGCGCGAGATTCTCTAGTTGGTCTTTTCTGATGAATTATAAATTTTAAATATATATGATTTGCAAGATCTAGATCTAAAATTTTAAAATATTATAATTTTATGAGAGCCCTAATCGATTTCGATTTTAATACGATAATTTTATAAATAGGATCTTGAATCTTAATTTATATTTTACGATTTTATCTGATCCTATATATCTCAAATAAATATATTAATTATTTAAAAAAATAGTGATGTATTAAAGAAGTTAGAGGACAACTCTAAACAATCACTATAGTTTGTGGACACCTGAAATTTACCATTACTCTTTTAGGCATTTTTCAGTTCAGTTGATGAATAAAATTTAATGTTTTAATCATTTTAAAGAGAATAGATAATTTCACCCATTTAGTAAAATAATTTTCTCTAAAGACTCAAACGTTCACACTAGAACTATTTTATAAAATATCAATTCTGCCTTTATCAATTATTCAAATGAATGTTTTGTGAGAACAAAGTAGAATAAAATCCTATTTCACCTTTTTATTCTTCTACCAAAGGGACGTAAAAATTTTGTAATAAAAAAAGGGGTCATAAAATCGTATTTCTACCCTTTATTTGATAATGGCATTGTTATATATAATTGGGTTAAATAGTATATTGTACAAATTTAAAGTAATATACATATATATATATATATATATATATATAACATAAATTACTAGTTTAAATACTTTCTTCTTCTCTAATAAAAAGGTGTACATTTTGATTATTCTATTTTTTAGTTCTCTTTACCCTAATCAAACTCCCAAGTTGCTGTTTGCTATTAAATTTAAAAAACGTAGAACATAGAAACAAATCATATCTTCCATCCATTAGTGTCATAGCTAATTAGGTGGGTTGTACACTTGTACATATGTTCTTTTTATTTGTGGACTAAAAGAATCCAAATTCAATTTTTTTGATAAAATTTATTATTTTTTCTATTTTTAATATATCTTTGTGTGTCTAGATCATGTATCGCTTGCATAATCGAAAAGTATAAAAAGGCGGCTAATTTAATGGGAGGACGACGCTTGACTATTTCGAAAAGACAGATAATGCATATTTTTTGGGACATTTTAAATATATGAATATCAAGAAAATTGAATTAGGGGGATAAATAATTATTCTTTTAATAATTCTGATATCTTCAGTTCAAAATAAAAAGCAAAGGAATACCTCAATTAAACTAAGAAACCATGATAAAATTTTTACCACACGCTTAACTTCATAAAAATATACGTAAACCAAATAATTTTAGTTGAAAGCATATCGACATTTTCTTCGATTGTCATCGTAGTTGTCCAATTTCGTATGATTAACGTTTTGCGTTATACATTGAATTATATATATATATATATATATATATATATATATAGAAAGCTAAATTCTAAATTTATTTAAATGCTTGTCTCAATTGAGATTTCATTTGTAACCTGCCAACATTTATTGTTTGGACCTGGTTCCAAGCACTACAAGGTTTTCAAAAGGAAATTTTACTTGGAAGAGTCTCGAAAATTCTTTTAATTGGAGTGGTCTAGAAAAATCGATCCAATTGGAATGGGTCCATGACGATCGCTCCAAATATCAAAAAAATTCTAACCCCACAAATCATACTCTTGTTTAAATATTTGAGTCGGTTTGAAGAGACCGTCCCAAAATCTGAAAAATAATTTCGAACCCTTGAACGTTTTCTTTTTTTCACTCTTTCCTTTTGTCACGCGTGGCGACTATCTCCTCTCCTCACTCCCCTTTCCGGCAATAACGACAAGCGGTAGAGGCGACAAACAACCTCCTCTTAAGGCAAAATCTCGTCTTGGGCGGACTTAGGATTTTTCTAGAAAAGTCAAAACTAATATTATATGTTTTTAGAATGAATTATTCAACACTAATAGAAATTATAATATAAACATTAATTAATTTTGTTGTGTATAACTTGAAGTAAGAGGAGCGAGTAATTGTTTTAATCTAAAATATAATATTAAATACTAGATTAGAAACAATAATGAAAAAAACATTTTAATGGAGGGAGCCAAGTCTTTCACTTAAACCAAAATCTTATACATTAATTATAATATAAATTAATAAAGGGATGAAAAAAAAATGGGGACCCCTTCCAACTATAGGCTAGGCCCGTCACCGCTTGCTTCACATAACAAATGATTTAATTGAAATATTGAATAATGATTAAACTAATGTATAGTATTAGTGATTAACTTTTGAAATTATACATGTCATCGCAAACTAAAGACTAAATCAACGATTTTATTTTCAAGGTATTCATCATCTCTCTCTCTCTCTCTCTCTCTCTCTCTCTC
>LTAE01000719.1:41257-53843 GCA_001647135.1 Pontederia paniculata
TCTCTCTCTCTCTCTCTCTCTCTCTCTCTCTCTCTCTCTCTCTCTCTCTCTCTGATTCGAGTACTTTGCCAAAAGAGCAACAAGACGAAAGGACGAGTCATAATCGAGATGGCCTTTAAAGGTCCCACGTACATCCTAAAAGTTTTTCCCCTTTTTTTAAGGGAACAAATATTTTAAAAATAAAAGTATATTCGAACTTTCTATATTTTTTTTTATGTTAATATTTTTATTAGTCCATAATAATAAGTACAAGGATGTCAAAGATGGAACTACAGTACCTATGAACGAGGAGCTCTTTCTAAATTATACATATTTATAAAGATTAGTAATTTCTTGTATGTACCAATTTAATGGTCCATAAATTATTGATAAATATTAGGAATTATTTTAGTTTAGTAATTACATTCTTTTTTTAAATGATTTTTTGTCAGATTTTATTATTATTTTGTGATATTAATGAAATATCTATTAAAGATATTACATCATTTTCAATGAACTTATTATTTGTTAAATATAACATATATATAATTTAGAGTTATGCCGAGCAATAATCACTGTGATTATAATTATCCTTTACACATATGAGAATTAATTCATTTGTAACCACAAAAAGAAATTATTGTAATAATAATTTTATAATTATTATGACAATGATCTTTTTCTGACAACGTGTATAATTGCCACAAATTTTAATCATATTAATTGTATACAATGAAAATTATTAATTTATTATTCAACAAAAAAATCAATTTTTTAAAATTATCAATTTATTGTCTTTAATAAGCCAGCACTATAAGTTATAACTTGCATAAAAGCATGTGCTTGAATCATAGACATTATTCATATTTTAAATACACAATAATAATTTTGTACAAAGCATAATGATTCGTAAAAAAAATATCAAAATAAAGAATAATACCAACATTTATATTTTTGATAAAAAGGATTTTCTTTACCTCAATCGCCTCCCTTTTTCTAAAAAAGTATATTTTTTAAAACATATTTTATTTTTTTAATGTAAAACCTATGTATTTATAATTCTTTTCCCATTAATATTAAAAAAAACTAACCTAAACTTAAGATTTTCAGTAATCTAAAGGTAATATTATATTCATTAATCTAAAGGTAATAAATTATTTATTTTAATATTATGAGATTTAAATATGAGCAAATTTGAAACTTCATTTTTTTATAGCTTAACAAAATAAAATTTAGGGTCAGAGAGTTCAATATAAATTTAAAAATTAATGATATTTTGTCATATAAATAGAACATCAAACATAAAAGCACACAAATCAAATTGGTTATCATATATGATTAGTGAATTTATATTATGAATTGAGAGATCAGGAGTTAATAATCCTGAGTTCGAGTATCAAAATTTTTAATTTACTAAAAAATTATTTTTTTTTATCCGTTCAAATATTAAGTCAGGTGATTGCTAATAATTTTAGATACTGATAAAAGAAAACATAAAAGCACACGTTTTGGCTTGGATACCAATAACGCGTGAAAAAGCTGGTGGACGAGGGTTGGTCTTCTGACCAATAAATTAAATTTAGGAGCCATGCAAAAGTGCACACGTAAGCTCTGTTCCCTCAACCACTCGCCAATCAATATATAAAAAAAGTTATAGACTCATGCTACAATTGGAAATAAAAAGACAACTTTTTTGTAGGCTTAAATTATTTGAATTTTAATAAAACAAATTATATATTTCACATAAAACGATTATCATTCCAACATTCAAGCTCAGTTATCACAATTTCACAACCCTGATTCATCTCGAATTTTTTATGTTAATAGAATAATAATCTCAATTAAACAATGTATTTTTTCCCTAAAATCTGTCACTAATTATAACCATTAATAATTTTTTTAAAAAAATATTGCATCACAATGAAATTATTTATAATGACTAGTATAATAATCATGGATATTTTTAAATTTTAATTTTTTTTTAATTTGTCGTTGATGACTTTCGAACTTTAACTAATAAAAAATATAAAAAAAATATCTAAAACTCGCTTCACATCATTTGGCACAAAAATTAACAAATTCATCATTGTTTTTACTAAATTTTAGTTTCCAATTTTTTGTTTAAGGACTCGATCTCTTTTATACTACTTACGAGGATGCATTGTCTCTTTTATACAGCATGGATCGATTAGATTGGATTAAATGATTGATGGGGACCTATAACTATATAATTGAATATTGTCAAAGGGAAGGCGTTGAGCTTTAGTTCTTTTTCATGTCTTCATCCGTGAATTGTTGTCGTCGACTTTTTGGTCCAATGTTTTGTTCTTTGGTCAAAGTCTACCACCATGAACCCCTAGATAAGTATATACTTTTATTTCAAAAACAAAATTAATTAATTCGATAAAGAAATATTTGTTAGGGTCTCATTTAATTTTTTTTAGACGAATTTTTGAGTGAAAAATGGATTCGACTAAACAACCTGACTCAGGAAACTTTATAGGCCCATGCCCAAAACTACAAAGGAATGTCTATATTTTGCAATGAATTTTTTATTAAATATATATAATATTGGTTTTAGCTATATATATAATATTGGTCGTGCTAAAACACAATGCGTTCTTGGTTTACTTATAAAATGTTGCATGCAAACGTATCACATGTTGAAGTCGGAAGTTGGAAAATCTTGCAAATATTAAACATTTGGATTGAAATGGTTTTCTAAATATAACAGCATACGAGTAATTTTTACACCGGAAAAGACCACATATTAAATGCGTAGTGCTTAAGTCGATTATACTAAACTAACTTAAGTCGATTTATGTACATTATCTTTCCTTTTTTTATTTTACAAATCAAATAAAAGTTTATTACACAATAAAATTTATAATGCACAACCCTTATGCGATGACTAATTTATTGACTATAAATCTTGTCCCAATATTAAATGGGCTGGGTCAAAACTAGTTCGTCTGGCCCAATCAGTTCTAAAATCCCGTTAAAACCCACCCTTTCTTTCCCGACGCCTTCTGCTCGTCAATGGCGATCTCCACCTTACCGGAACCCTAATCTCCATCAATTTGCCATCTGATTCGACCAACATCCTCTTTAAATTATCGTGACCAGGTATCGCAGCCCGTCAGGTATTATTGTCTTCGTATTTTTAATTAATAAATATGACTTAATAAGCTACTAAGTTAGGTCAGATTTTTTGAATTTAATAAACAAGTCAAGTCAAATTTAATTTATAAATCTATTATAGACCTTTGACCTATCTCGTTTATTGTCTTCGTGTTTTTGTAGGTTGTTAAGGGTTCATACATGCTTTAACGAGCTTTACTCGAATTGAGTTTGTGATGCCTGTCATATGTTAATCTTTGTGATTGTAAACAGTTGCAGAGACACGACGCATCCAGGCCGCTCATGAGTGGCTCGTGATTTGACATATTTTGAATATTGTTCGACTCACTTTTTTAAATAAATAAGTCAGACTAAAAATTAAGATTTAGTCTTTTAATTTAAACAGACTTGACTCGTATATATTAAGCTTAGCTTATTAACTTATAAGGTTAAATTATATAATTAATATATATTATAATTTTTTTAAAAAAAAATAGCATATGAGCAAAAATTATTAATAATTTTAATTTAAAAAAAGTAAATGTAGTGTCGAAAGAGATATAATAAATTATTTTTATTCAAAATTATTATTAATTTTAATATGTTAGATATGTACAATTCTAAAATATTTAATATTTTATTTTTTAATTAATAAATATGACTTAATAAGCTACTAAGTTAGGTCAGATTTTTTGAATTTAATAAACAAGTCAAGTCAAATTTAATTTATAAATTTATTATAGACCTTTGACCTATCTCGTTTAATAAACTATTTAAATAGGTTTGACCTATTTAAGCGTTGGCCTAGCTCGACTCGACTCGTGTCCGCCCCTATTTGTGATGGTCAATTATCGCAATTTTGTTGTTTTCAGTTATTTTTTACGGCTTCCAGAGACACTGTTCCATTCTTTCAACGGACTTGGAGACTGGAAATATGATTTGCCTGTCTCCAAGATGCTGATGAGTTAGTTTTTTTTTTTCCCTAATGATGTTATTGCTTTGCCTGGTTAATTATCATGAGGATTGCAGAGTGATAGATGATAGATTTTTGCAACTTCTAATAAAAGGGATCCGATTTTGGTGAACTTGACTGAGACAACACTAGCAACAGTAGGAGATGAGGGAGGATGTATAAAGGTGCTTATTACGCCTCATTGGCTACTCAGCATCTTGATTTATAGTTGAAAATGATCTCCTGAAATTAGTTGTTTGGCAGATAATTATATCTCCTGAAACATTCGTGTATGTTTAACATCGTCATACTTGAATGTTTCCAGTGAGTGGGTTACTTTTTTATGCTAAATCTTTCTTATGATGCAACTCAAGTTTGGAATGGCTGTCAATCAAGCAACTAAGTTATCCATCTCATTTAAACCTGACCGTCTATATTAAGAAGGGTCAAATGGCAATGGATGGTTCACGCAGTCCAAACTTCTTTCCAAAAGAGGATCTTTTTTCTTTTTCGATGACAACTCATCGTCGGTGTCCAGGGCTATTAGAATGAATAATCCGATGTTCGAATGAGTGACGGCGAAGGTAAATCCTAGCAAATTAACATCTTCAGACTACTAACTCACTCGTCCCTCAACTCGGAGTACAGATTCGTTAATCATCTGTGTCAACTAATGTTGATTAAAGATGATCCTTTTTTTAAGAAGCAAGAGAGGAAATTTCTACGTTGATGGTGACCAGAATCTAGTAGGCATGCCAAATATTAACATACTGTCCTTAGTACTGATCATCCCGAGGGCTGTGAACCTAAAAAAAACCTAGGATTCAATTTTGTGAATGAAACAAGATGGTTAGCAGGTCTGTGCTCTGGGTCAAGAGACCGGGAGTTAGTGGCTTCGAGTTCGAATCTCGAAGTTTTCAATTTGACCAGGGTATAAATGATTTACCACGCGCGTCGAACATTAGATTAGTCAAATGCTAATAACCATCGGAAAAAAAAGCTGGAGTAGACTAGTGAAATAATATGTTGTTTGATTTGCTTTTTCTGCGAATACATTTTAACTTTCAGAATAAACTGAGTCTCTTGAAACTTTGAAAATCTGTCAGTGTATTGATTGGTCAGTTGGATCTTCTTCCCTCTCCTGTTTTCTGGTTCAGCAATTATAGCTGTTGGTCCTCAAGAGTTAACTAACTTATTTGTCTTGGTTGCCGAATATTGCATGATTTTATTGTCATGATACACATGTAAAACTTCTGCTCGACCATATACCGAAGCCATCTTTGTTCTGATTATGTAGAATGAGAAAAGAACGACGAGTATGTAATAGCAACGGTGTGTATGACATCAGCGACGGACCAAGGAAAAAATTACAGGAGAATCAAAATATATAACAATAAATTATAAAAAATTAAGAGGGGTCAAAATTTGAATACTAGACCTCTAGATATTAAATAAAACTACCTATCCACTACACTAGTTAGATAAATGTGATAATTTATTAATATTTATTTAATTTATTGATTACAACTATTAATATATATGTATATATATATATATATATATATATTATATCAAAAAATAGGGAGGGGGGAGGGGGGACGAGGCCCCTCTCCACACTATATGTGGGTTCACCCCTGTATGACATGATCATATTTCTCATACTTTTATGGATTCCTAACCGCAATCAGCATTTATTTAGGGTCTTAAGAATGCTTGTCCAACGCAAACATAATATTGACGGGCAATATTTTGGGGCTTATTATTTTAAAAAAATAAAAAAAGTTATATTTTTGAATTAAAAATGTTTAGTAATAATAAGATGTATGTTTGGCGATAAAATTATTGATAAGTTATTTTAATGCATAAACGTTCCAGATACTCTTGTTTTATTTTCAATTAGATTATTTTTAACTGTAATATGCAAATTTAAATATCTTAATTACATATAGGAGAGGGAAGAAAAATGAGAGATTAGAGGGGGAAATAGGGTATTGTTATTTTTTAAATGCAGAGTAAAGCGATAAATTACTTGGTCAATCAAGTGCCTTATCAGCTTTGAATAAAATCTTTCAAGGCCTATGGCTAGCAATTTATAAGCACTAATAATTAATTGTGTTATTGTAGGGTGATGAATTGGATGACTCAACCCGTTTCCAATATAATTGAGTTGGGTCATGTAGAGAAACCGATACATATCCCTAGCTAGAGTGTTTAGTTAGTTTTTTTTTGTTATAGTGTTATGATGAATCCTGTAACGTACCAAAGTTGTAACATTCATATAATCGCGTTATATTCCAGAACTGATACATACATCTGTATAGTATAAAAGGCAGAAGGGGATTCAAACTTGAAGAGTTGATTCATAATAAAAAAATAGATCTAAGATATTTTTCCCCCCCCAAACCAGTTTGTTCTTCTTTCTATACGTTGTGGATGACATTCTGGAACAAGAAGGAGATCAATCAAGTTGTGTAGATGGTTTTGTGACATGGTATCATAGCAGGTTATAGAGATCCCAATTACTTGCAGATTCACTTGTTCGAAGATAAGTTCATCTCAATCTCTGAAGCTGCAGTTTTATGCTCTTAGCTTGGTTGATTCCTTGAAGCATTAGTTCCTTGTTGCACGTTCTGTCGTTTCCTGCACTTCTTCAATGGTTGGTGCATATTATGAAACAACAAAGTGATCAATCATCTTGGTCTAACATCAAATCCTGCATATCTTGATTACTTGACTTTTCTTCTTGGTTTTTTGTCACTAGATCTGTAATTATTGTGATTCTGATTTCTAGTTTTCTGGATTAGTTTCTGATTCTTGACATTTTTACTCAAAGTGTTAGAAATGTCATCTGATTCTGCTACTGCTTCTTCGATTGTGATTGAGATCAGAAGTCCTTTGTTCTTAAGTGCATCAGATTCTCTAGGACTTCTATTAACTCCTTATCAATTGTCTGATTCTGCTACTTACCCCCGTTGGAGTAGTTCACTGCATAATTCTCTAGTGGCGAAAAATAAACAAGGATTTGTTGATGGCTCATGTACGATTGACCAGTTTGATAATACATACATTCACAGTGGAAGCGTTGTAATGCGTTAGTTCTGTCATGGATAACAACATTGTTGCAAAAGGATTAGTTAGTAAAGTTGCATATACACAAGATGCAAGCAGTTGTTGGCAAAATATGAAAGAACGATTTGACAAAGTAAACGATATGAAGATATACTCATTGCAAGAAGAGATTGATGAATGTCGATAGGGAAATTTTTCAGTTGCAGATTATTATTCCAAATTACAAGATTTATGGGATGACCTAGCTTCAATGGTTCCTGCTCTTCCCATTCTGGATGTTCTTAAAGATTATACAAATTACTTGGCCAAGCAAAAACTCTATAAGTTCTTAATGAGACTTAATGGAAGTTATGGTAATGCTAGATCACAAATCTTGTTGATGAACCTAGTACCATCAATAAATCAAGTTTATGCAATGATAATTGAAGAGGAACAAAGACAAAAGAAATTCAATGGTGGTACACAAACTGGTGATCAAGTATCTTTTTTTGGAGCTAAGGCACAAAATTCTGCAGCAAAATCAGAGAAAGATTATAGCATAATCTGTGGTCATTGTAAGAAGTATGGACATAGAAATGATCAATGTTATCGTATTATAGGATTTCCGACCAATTTCAAGTTTAATAAATTTAAATGGCAAGGAAATGCAAATACAATGATACAAAATACTAACACATATCAGAACAAGCCCTTATTTACTGATGAGCAGTATAAACAACTCCTAGCAATGTTAAACAAAGATGCTGGTCCATCAGAAGCTGCAGTGAATATGGTAGGTATGAATCTAAATAATTCTGATAAGTCAACTAAGGTCTGGATATTAGATACTAGGGCCTAAAACCATATGACTTTTCACTTTGATTGGCTTACTGATACTCAGAAAGTCTGTTGTAATAGCTTTGTTACTTTACCAAATGGGAGTGTGTCACAAGTTACACATTTTGGAATTATCATATCAAATCAGGAGTACTTTGACAAATGACCTCTTTGTACCTGATTTCAAGTTTAATCTTATTTCAGTTTCACAACTCACAAGGGATCTATCCTGTTTATTTGTGCTTACTTCTCAATCTTGTTTACTTCAGGGCCTATCAGTGGGAAGGAGAACCAAATTGGTAGAAAAGAAAAAGGACTTTACTACTTAGAAGAAGAGGAATTGACTACACAAGCTCATGCAGTGCTGCATGGATATGGAGTTGTTTCAGTTTTAGAGCTTTGGCTTCAAAGATTAGGGCACATGCCTTTGAATAGATTGAAGTTTTTTTCTTTCTTAAAGTCTTCAAGTTCCAATTCTGTACTTGATTGTATTGTATGTCTTTTGGCTAGACAAACTCAGTTGCCATTTCAAAATGTTTCTAAAGAGAGAAGTAGTAATATTCTTGAGCTATTACATGTTGACGCTTGGGGACCTTATAAACTCTCTACACATGATGGAAATAAATATTTCATGACCATTGTGGATGATCATAGCATACTCACTTGGGTGTATCTTTTGAAATTTAAATCTGATTGTGCTTTAGCTTTGCAAAAATTCATTCTGCTAGTTGAAAATTAATATGATACCAGAGTCAAAATACTCAGGACAGATAATGGTTCTGAGTACTTCAGCACAATGTTCACAACATTTTTGTCCACAAAAGGCATTCTTCTTAGAGCACATGTGTCTATACACCCCAGCAAAATAAAATAGTAGAGAGAAAGCATAGGCATATTTTGGAAACAACAAGGGCCATTATGTTTCAAGGAAAAATACCTCTCAGATTTTGGGATGAAGCTATACAGACTGCAGTCCACATTATCAATAGAATGCCTCTACAAGTATTTAAAAGATAAGACTCCTTATGAGGAATTCTTTGGCAAAGAACTTGATATCTCACACTTCAAGGTGTTTGGATGTCTCTGTTATATGACAAATAAACTTATTCATGACAAGTTTGATAGAAGGAATATCATGTGTGTTTTTTTTTCGAGTTATTCATTAACACAAAAAGGGTATAAAGTTTTGAACTTGCAAACTAATAAAATAACAATAAGCAGAGATGTGAAGTTATGTGAAAAAGTGTTTCCTTTTGCCATACATATGAAAGAGACTTTTGCTGATCACAATCCACTTGTTACTTGTTTAGAAGATCAAAATGATAGTCTAATTTTTCAGAGATGTCAAAGAGGAAGGACCTTTACATATACAACATGAAATTATGCCACAGGAGGAATTACCACAGGAGATGCCTGAAAATGAAATTCTCATCCATCAAATTCTGAAGTTTCTGAAACATCATTCTCAATGGAAAATACAATGCCCACTGATAACATGCCCATTACCATAGTTTCAGAAAAGAGAATTATAAAACCACCTGTGTGGATGAAAGATTATATTACTCATCCTAAATATAAATCTCTTACTTTAATAATCTATCCTATTCAAAGCCATCTCTCATATCAAGCATTTAACAACAATTATGTTGCTATTTTGGAATCACTTTTAGCTGCTAGAGAACCCACCAGTTTTTCTCAAGCATTGTGGATTCAAGCTATGAATGAAGAGTTATCAACATTAGAGCAAAATGGAACTTGGGTCATTGTTGACTTACCTGAGGGTAAAAAATCAGTAGGGTGTAAGTTAGTCTATAAAATTAAACTAACAACTAGGGGGGAGATATAAAGGTATAAAGCAAGGCTTGTGGCTAAGGGATATAATCAAAAGGAAGGAATTGGTTACAATGAGACATTTTTTCCTGTTGCAAAGGCTACTTCTATTCGTGCATTATTGATTTATGCATCACAAAATAATTGGTCAGTCTATCATTTATATGTAAGTAATGCATTTCTAAATGGAGACTTGTTTGAAGAAGTATACATGGAGATACCTAATGGATTAGAAATTCAGGGGGAAAATATAGAAAGGAAGGTTTGCAAGTTAATAAATTCATTGTATGGCTTGAAACAAACTTCTCGGTAGTGGAATTTAAAATTTACATACATTCTTTTGGGAGTAGATTCACTCAAAGTAGGAATGATTATACTTTATTTACTAAAGTTGTTGGAACATCCTTTGTTGCTTTGCTAGTTTATGTAGATGACATACTCATTACTGGGAATAATAGCATGTTAATTCAAGACACTAAGCATGCGCTTCAGTCAAAGCTGAAAATTAAAGATCTTGGAGAAGTTAAGTTTTTTCTAGGAATGGAAATATTAAAGTCTAAGAAAGGTATTATTTTAACTCAGTGGAAATATATTTTAGAACTGCTATATGATCTTGGTCTTAGTGCCTCAAAATCATTTTTCACTCCTCTAGAACAAAATATCAAGTCGAAAACCTTTCAGTATGACCAGAGCCTCATGAAAGAAAAAGGGAGTAATGATCTATTAGAAACAAATACTTTGCTGCAGAATCCAGATACTTATGAGAGACTAATTGGAAAGCTAATTTATCTCACACATATAAGGCCTGACATAGCATATTCTGTACAACATCTCAGTCAATTCATGCAATGTCCAAAGGAATCACATCTTGAAGCAACAATGAGGATCATCAGATATTTGAAATCTTCTCTAAGCAAAGGATTGTTTTTCCTAGCAGTCAAGAACAATAATCTAATTGGCTATTATGATGCAGATTGGGCCTCTTGCATCTTCACTCAAAGATCAGTATCAGCCTTTTGCGTTAAGATTGGAGGTTCGCTGATATCTTGGAAATCATAAAAATAATTAACAGTTTCAAAATCTTCTGCAGAGTTAGAGTACATAAGTATAACACAAATTGTAGCTGAAATTATGTGGCTGGAACGACAGTTTGCAGAATTATGGTTGCCAATTGTGAGACCTTGCATGATTTATTGTGATAGTAGAGCGGCAATACAAATATCAGAAAACCCAGTTTTTCACGAGAGGAAAAAGCACATAGAAGTGGATTATTTTTTTTTGTTCGAGAGAAGGTGCTAGCTCCATCATGTTCCAACAACAGAGCAATTTGTTGATCTGCTAACGAAAGCTCTATGTCGAAATCAACACGAGTATCTGGTAAACAAGTTAGATTTGATAGATGTTTATCAACCACCAACTTGAGGGGGGAGTGTAGAGAAACCGATACATATCCCTAACTACAATGTTTAGTTAGTTTTTTTCTTTTATAGTGTTATGATTAATCTTGTAACGTACCAAAGTTGTAACATTCATATAATCACGTTATATTCCAAAACTGATACATACATCTGTATAGTATAAAAGGCAGAAGGAATTCAAACTTGAAGAGTTGATTCATAATAAAAAAAATAGATATGAGATATTTTCTCCCAAACTAGTTTGTTTTCTTTCTATATGTTATGGATGACATTCTGGAACAAGAAGGAGATCAATCAAGTTGTGTAGATGGTTTTGTGATAGGTAAAGGGGAACCCGACCACATATGGGTATAATGAAGAAATTTCAAACCTGATTCAACGTGTCTTAATGAGTTATTATTTTAATAGTTTTTATTTATTTATCTTAAATATTTTCTCTAATATTTTTTAAATTTATATATTATTGTACTACTTTCTATTTTTTATTATTATCCATTTATAATTTATAATATTAAAAATTTATGACTAACCCAATGATTCAATATGAAATTGGATTGGCTCAGGATTATTCTTTTTCCTATTTTCTGTTCCAATTCGCTACAACCATCCATAAAGTAATGGTCGGGGTTCATGAACATCCCTAACTAATTATGTAATTATGTTAACTGTAATATTAATTGTGTAATTATGTTAACTGTAATATATGAAATTATTTGACAAACATCTACTCAAATATAAACACTTTTATTCTTTGAAATTAATTGTGTAATGCATACAAAATGTTGAATAATCCGTTCGTAGAGATTATAGGGCAGTTGAGCATTTCATTTATTTTGATGTGGATTGTTATGCGAGTGTACAAAATATATTATTTAACACTGAAATCAAAGTCATATATATGTGTGTGAAAGGACCTTTCCTTTTTATTCAAATATCATAAATATTTATTTTGTTTTTATTGGAAAATTTTGCGCTATGTTCAGATGACATGATTTACCATCATATGTAATAAATTTGTAACACGAATACAAAAATATTGAATTTCAGAATTGCAAATAACTCTTTTTTTGGTCGAAAATAACTCTTTAGTTTGTCAACTATTATTTGATAGTAACTAAGTACCGACGAGGAAAATGCATTAGCTCGTTCGGCTTTTTTTTATTTTGTGTGGTAAATGATAAGAGATCGATCACTCTCTAGCTATTGTTGCGGAAGTTGACAATTTTTCTTAGAGAGTATATATAATTTTCTCTAGTAGACTTGCAGATGTGGTCATATAAGGTGTGCGAAAATATAAATTCAAGGTACGCAGCCTACCTTGTGAGTGTCCTGTATAGTGCATATCAATTTTTCGGTCTGCAATAAATAAATAAATAAATATATATATATATATATATATATA
>LTAE01000719.1:55392-72809 GCA_001647135.1 Pontederia paniculata
GAGAGAGAGAGAGAGAGAGAGAGAGAGAGAGAGAGAGAGAGAGAGCTGGTGATCGTTCTTAAGAGCGATGAAGGGAAGACATGATCTCCAAACATGCAATTCGGTCACCATCTTCTTCTACCTGCTGCTTCCATCTTTGAGCTTGTTTGCCAGTTCTTTAGCCCTGACTCTACCCCAAGAAGAAGGTATAACTTCTAAATATGCTCCTTGCATGCTCTCTGAATTTTCAAGTAATCTCTACCTTATTATCAAACTACAGACTGAGAGAGAGAGAGAGAGAGAGAGAGAGAGAGAGAGAGAGAGAGAGAGAGACTTTATACTGCTCTCGTTTTCCTCCCAATTCTTTGCTCTTATTCTGAATATTTTCCCTTTTTATTTTCTGGTTGCTATGAATTAATTATAAGTCTTCTTTTTTTTATATACATTTATATCAACAAAACCAAGATGTGCATGACAATGCAAAAAAGCTTGAGGTCGATCTCTTGCTTAATTTATTAACCATAATTTATGCTCGATCTTTTTCTAACCATATTTGAACATAAACTTTCACAAGAATGGATCACATGCATGATATATATGCTATCGTATATACTTTAACAGCAAGTTTCATAAATTTATTAACGTAATAGACTAATATTACGTCATGATTGTTTTTGATATTGTGCACAATTAGACCTTTGACAAAGTAAAGAAAAATTGATAAGTGAGACAATATATAATTATTTCTAGAAACTTATTGCAATTACTTCATCTATATTTTAATATGATTAGTGACGTATATATTATGAACATTGGTGTCACAGCAAGGGGCTGTGAATAAGTACTTTGATACCTTAGAACCATTCAATATTTTCTTGCGTTCCATAGTCAATGCAGTCCTTTTCATATAACAAATTAAAAAGATGATGAAACGTGAAAGCAAGTAATTATGGACCTACATAATTATCCAATGCAATGCATTAAGCAGTTAAGTATACTTATGTATCGAGTTATCATGCATGCGTTACGTATGAACAGCGACCCACGACACTTTAAGTCCATGCAACTATTTACTTGTCTTAGTCAATGGTGGACGATTTATAAAATTCAAATCCCCACATAATTAATGTGACAGTTTTATGTAAAGGCAAAAATATAGCAAACACTGATGGTTTCCTTGTGTAAAAAAAAAATGACCAGATTTAAATTTCTTAATTTATAAGATGAATTATATACGGCTAAGGGCGGACCCACATAGATGATGAATCTCAGCCTCTTTTTCTAACTTTTCGATGTATAATATATATATATATATATATATATATAATATTATATACTAGTAATTCAAGTCACTAAAAAAAGCTAAAAAATATAACTATTAATTACTTAAATGAATAGATGATTTTAATTTATATCAAGAGATCTTGAGTTCAAATTTTATTAATATCTTTTTGTTATTTTGACTCCTCTCAATTTTTATATTTTGTTTTTATATATTTTGACTCCCCCTAATTTTTCGAATTTTGACTCCTTTAATTTTTAATATTTTATTTTTATATATTTTCTCCCTAATTTTTCGATTCTTTTAATTTTTATTTCTAAGTCCGTCCCTGTATACGTATACAGTGAACCTATTTTTTTCATATTACAAAAGGAGGCGAGGCACCTAAGACGAGTTTGATTTGCATCGTGGGATATTTATTTCATGAGTATAAAAAGAAAGATAAGTATAATATCTGCTATTATTATTATACTATTAATATATCGGGGATAATATAATATAATTGTTAATTTTCGAACTCGGCAAATGAAAAACGATTAATAGTAACGTGACTTGGCCTCGCCTACGGGTGCAAATATAAGATAAAAAAAAAATATTTGGAAAACTTATATATTTTCTAATATTTGAAAAAAAATCAGGTGGTTTTAATTTAAAAAAAAATATCTTAGGAGCTCGACCGAGCCTTACCTAATAAAATTATATGAAGAAAGAATATATTTTGAATATCTTCTAACACATATAAATTATGTAAATACATATTACCAAAAGTTCTATAACATATGAATAACGATGTTAAAATATAAGATATATAATAAACCAGAAATTACTTGATATTATAATAAATTTAAAATTAATAAAAATATAGAGCCTTAGAAAAGCTATTTTTAGTTTAGAAAACTAAAATATGTAAAAATCATTCCATTACGGATTGGGCCCAAAAAACGCATTTTAGCGCATTAAGTTGGCCCGTTTAGAGCCCACGGCCATTGCTCGGGTTTCCTTCATGCTGTCGACCATTCGTCGCCGACGCCGGCCTTTACCGTCTGCAAACGGCCGGCAGCCGACGGCCGCCGGCGTCCGCCGGCGGCGCCTATGTCGTCGGAAGGCGTCGAAAGAAAGAATCCGGGACGAGGACAACGGTAGCCACCTTGTCTGGCCGCTCCTGCCCGTCCTTTTCTTCCGCTAGCTTCGAATGTCGACCTCGCTCCTCCATTTGTGTGCATTTCCCGTTGAATCCAATACGAAGGTGTCCTTATTGTCCATCCTTCTTGTCATTGTAATCTGTCATTTGCTTGCAAGGAATTGAATCGAATCACATATTTAGATTATGATACGTTCTCGATCGGTGGGGCAATCAATCGAACATCTTGTTGCCACACAAACTAGTACCTTTTTACGGTTCCTAATTTTAATCTGGAACTTGAATTCTCCTGTGAACCTGTTGCTTGGCGTGAATGCTCGCCGAAAGCTCTGTACTTTGATATGCTTCTCCATCAAACTTTGAGAACATATTTGCTGACTACTATTATAATGTTTTGGTTGGCAGTTAATGCATTGGCTCAGATAGCACTCAAGTTGAACAAGAAGTGGAACTTTTCCGTGGATCCGTGCAGTGGAGATGAGGGTTGGATTGAGGAATTTCCGGATAACAGCACAGATAGCACCGTTCTATGCCAATGCACGAATATTTGCCATGTTACTAACATGTAAATTTTCATAAGGGAAATGTTTATTTGCATGTTTCTTTACTGGGTTTGCTTATTCTTGTGAATCTTTCTATCCAGCCGACTCAAAGGTATGAATTTGACTGGAGTCCTGCCGGAGGAGTTTTCCAGTCTTCCATTCTTGCAAGAACTGTAAGTTCTTTTTACCGTTTTTCTGTGTGATGATGATACTAGATATACTGTGTTGACTTGTTACTTCTGCGCATTATTTACAAGTTGTACAATTTACTTGAGCGTGTAAGTTTTCGTCTTCGACTTAAAAGAATCTGTCAGCTTTACTTATGAAACGTTTTCTTTCTATTTTGGATGGTATGTTGCCAAAACAAATCATTTTCCTATAATCCAGTATTAGCAAGTCGCATTGACCGACATAGTAGTGACGTTAAATGTTTCAGAGAGCTGATAGTGGTCAGTAGACTCATTTAATTGTTGAAATTGTTTGAAAAGGGCATCTTTTATACTTGTTTTTGAGGCAACCAATACTTGCGCTTGTTGCAGCATAATGTTTGAAATTTGATTAGCATAACTATTTTTAAATTTCTGTATGTAACAGTGATTTGACACGGAACTATCTTAATGGAACCATTCCAGTTGCTTGGGCGTCTCTTCCCCTCGTTAACCTGTAAGTATTACTCTTCCCAAATTAGAATAATTTTGATGTGGATTAAATTTACATTTACTTGTTGTCACGAAAGTTAGATATTGCATGTGTCTCTTTCAAGTTATTAGAACCTAACAGTCAAGTATAAGGATTCGACATTTTCATGGTGATGTGGTCTTCCTAAAAGAATCTCGAAGCATGAGATCATGAGTATGCTTTGTAATGTAATAATGTAAAATTACATCATCTTAATAAAATTGATGGTTACTCTTGGTAACCATCCTATTCTTATAAAAAAAAAATTATTGTAGCACATGACACATAACTATACTTCGCAGGTCACTTCTTGGAAATCGAATATCTGGGAGGATCCCTGAGGAGTTAGGGAACATTAGTACCCTTCAGATTTTGTATACTCCATATTCGGTTATTCTGTTTTCTTTTCCATCTCTTTCTTTCCTTTTTTTGTGCATTTGACATTGTGGTTTACTTCTAATATTTCATTGCTTTCAGAACATTGGAGTCTAACCAGTTTGAAGGGCCAATTCCCACATCACTCGGTAACCTCACCAACTTATTGTCATTGTAAGGTTCTTTAACTCATTTTTTTAATGATGAGATTAACCTACTAAAGCTTACTGCTATAAAGATGCAGTATCCTGATACATAAGTGCATTGACTCTCTTATCATATATTCTCTATGATGTTTTGAGTTGTACTCGCAGATTCAGAAAGTTTGGTGCTTTATTGAGAAGCTGTTAAAAAGTAAAGATTTACAAACTATACCAATTTCCTTAAATCCATGAGGCTTCTCAGAAGCCTGATGACTTTCATCATGAATGCAAAGGAATATGCATTCCTCCATATTCCCTGACTGCTCAAATGCTGTTGGGTTTTGCTTTCATAGTGTCTAAAGCCTAAATCTTGCAAGGTAACAATTTGTTACCTTTTTTGACTTTTGAATTCTGTGTTTATCTGTCAAATGGTGATGATTGAGTAAAGATGACATCTAAAGAATTACTGGTGATACTACTATCCCCGTCCTCCTCCAACCCCATTCTCTACCAAATAAGTTTGAGTTTTGTATCGCCTATTTCTTTTTTATGATGAGGTGTTCGTGTTCAGACCTACATGCATAAATAGATTATCTTTTGCTTATTCCTTCATCTTTTTTTGTTAGTGTTACCATATATACTGAAATAATTCATCAATCTTCCTGTTTAACTTTGAGCCTCTGATGATTGCTAGATGTCTAAAATTTCAGTATTTTTTATATCAAATCTCGACAACTCTTCTGTTGCAGTCGTGCCTCAGGAAATAACTTAAGTGGACAGCTGCCTGATTCACTTGGCAATTTGAAGAATCTTAGTGAATTGTATGTTGCAACTTTTCCTGAATTTTTTTAGTGCTGGCGTTGAGATTTCTATGATTCTATAAGTATGGCTAAAGGCTCCCTTTTTCCTAGATTTCTTTCAGGTGATGATGCTAGATATCTCTTTTGAATAATTAGTATGTTGGATCTTGAATTTGTTTGCAGTATAATTGATGCGAACCCAATCTCTGGAAAGATTCCAAGCTTCATAGGAAACTGGACACAGCTCACAAGACTGTCAGCGCTACTACATAATTCTGTTTATTTAATGCTAAAGGTCTTTTAAGTTTGGGCCTTTGTGGTTGATAAGTAGGATTTTATCCTTTTTTCTTGTCAGGGACATGCAAGGAACATTAATGGAGGGGCCATTTCCTCCCAGTCTTTCAACATTAACATCAGTAAAGCAATTGTAAGGCCATTTGCTTATAAGTCTTACCAATTCAGGTCTTTCAATGGATATTTGCTGGTTAATAATGTAGCTATTTTTGCGATTACAGGAGAGTGTCTGATCTTAGAAGAGGACTAGGAGACTTCCCACCACTATCAAATATGACAAACTTAGAAAGACTGTGAGTGTGATTCATAGAGGCATTTCAGATCAGCAACATGGT
The DNA here is from genome assembly GCA_001647135.1 of Pontederia paniculata. Taxonomy (NCBI): domain Eukaryota; kingdom Viridiplantae; phylum Streptophyta; class Magnoliopsida; order Commelinales; family Pontederiaceae; genus Pontederia; species Pontederia paniculata. The sequence goes on from LTAE01000719.1 coordinate 60,962, forward strand.
TTTCATTTGCTCATTCCATACATATTGTTTGGTGATCCCTTACAGGGTTTTGCGAAACCTATCTATTTCTGGACAACTTCCTGATTTCATTGCTAACATGGAACATCTTAAAACATTGTACGCACTTTGGATTGTCAACTATCTTCGTTGGTTCCTCCACCATAACAAATTTATGGTTCATTTCTTGAAATTGAAGTTGATCATCCAATTCCTTACAGGGACTTGAGTTTCAATAACTTAACTGGTCCAATCCCTGAGCAGTATAGTGTCATGACTAGATCGATTAATTATATGTAAGCAAATATTCACATGCATTCGATTTTAGATTAATCCTAAAAAATATATGTTTTGTTATTAAGATACATTTCTCTGCGAATCACAAGATTGATACTCTACATTTTTTTCTTGCCTAGGTACCTCACAAATAACAGCCTTACTGGAAGTATACCAGAATGGATATTGGGAAGCAATAAGAACTTGTATATGTCTATTCATATTGTGAACCTACACTCTTACAATTAAATATTTCCCAGTGTAGAATTTTCATGTTTGGCATACTAATTCCTTCAAACTCATTACTGCAGAGACCTTTCTTATAATTCTTTCACTCAGCTCCCTGCGCCATCTAGCTGTCAACAAGGAAATGTGTAAGTGTTAAATCACATATTACCAAAACATGAATTATTTTGACAGCCCTGAAGATCTCTTTTTCTGCTTCTAGGGATCTGGTTTCCAGCTACTCATCAACAGATAGTAAATTGTGAGCCCCTACTTTGAATTATAATGAATATAAGATCTCATTCAGGTTCAAGTTCAATGATATGCGGTGGATTTATTTGTATTAATAGGATCCAACCTTGCTTAAGACGAAATTTTCCATGCCCTGGAAAGGCTGAAAGTGAGTGTTGTCACTTGTTGAATGCGGTTACTCCCTGCTCTCTTCTTTTATGTTCTCTCTGAAATTTCTAAGCTTATCTTTATTTCTCACAAGAAATTGAAAACTGCACTACTTGCAATTTATCATAAGTGCATGTTTTTCTTCCCTTAATTTAAAGCAGCATTTATTGAATTTATGCAGACTTCGACTTGTTTATAAACTGTGGTGGTGCTGAAATGTACGTTGATGGAAATAAATATGAAGAGGATATTAATGCCCAAGGTCCAGCACAATTTGCTATATCTAATAGTGGAAAATGGGCCTACAGCTGTACTGGAGACTTTGTTGATAACCGTGATGAAAAGTACATTGCTTCCAACGTGTCAGTCCTTAACATGACGAACTCAGGGTTATATATGAATGCACGTCTAAGCCCTCTCTCCCTCAGATACTATGGCCTCTGCTTACAGAAGGGGATTTATAACGTGAAGCTTCACTTTGCAGAAATAATGTTTACTAGTGATAAAACATATTTTAGTTTGGGGAGACGAATATTTGATGTATACATCCAGGTGCATTTAACTGTCTTTATCACATCATTTACTTGCTGATGCTTTGTTCAATAGTCTTCCCTTCATTTTCAGTCCAACTTTATTGTTTCACTTTCTCTTTCTTTTTAAGCCTTATTTATACAATCTTTCTTGCTTTTAGTGAGTTGAGAGTTCACTCCAATACAAGCTTCTATTCTGTGGAAGACCTGAAAAATTAATATTTTTTATGGATATGAAAAAAATAAGTCAGCATCGCTGTGATGTGGAAGCTCATGCAGCACAATGATGCTCTCATTTGTTTATTCTTTTGTCTTCACACTTCAGAAACTAGTATTGTAAACCAACAGATAGTATCCTAGCCCGTATCGATCAATATCTTAAGGCATACAAATTTCTATTAACTGAAATAATTAGTGCAGTACTGATTGAAACTTGTAGCGAGACATTTTGTTCACAGAATTCAGTGCTTTGCTGTGATCTGCTCTGGTTGTGGCTTTGTAAAGCCTTACAGAAAAAAATAAATAAATGAGTAAACAAAAATGGCAATCCAATAAAACATTTGCATGTTTTGATTACTCATTGAAACAAGATGTAGTTCACTTTTTATTTACCCTGAATTTGTGCAGGGCCAAAAGGTATTGGAAGACTTCAATATTGTAGAGAAAGCTAATGGTGCTGGTAGGGTAACAATTGAACAGTTTAATGTTTCTGTAGATGGTACCTTGGAAATTCACCTTCTATGGGCAGGGAAAGGCACACATGCCATACCACATCGAAGTGTATATGGACCTCTTATATCAACTATTTCAGTAACACCGAGTAAGCCTTTAATAATTGTGTTTGTTCTTAAATTTGAGATACCAAATACCATAATATAAATTATGTTGCAGACTTCAAGCCTAAAAGAGGTGACAGTAAGTTAAGTGTTGGAGCCATTTTGGGCATCGTCATTGCTTCCTGTGTTGTCATAGTTATTATCATTATTCTACTTGCCTTACGCCTCAAAAGAAAAGAGCCAGATGATGCTGGTAAGACATTGAATCTTCATATCCTGTGTTGTTTTCCTTCATCAAGCACTGGATTGGGTTATATGTGTGCTTTCTAAGAATTTCATCTCAGTGATAAATTAGCATATTTTCTCCCGTTGCATTTATAATTAACATGAACAGCTATTTATTTGGGTTTTTTGGCTTCTGTGCATTAACATCTTTGTATGCTAGAAATTGAGATGCATTGAATCATCATAATTTCAATATGGTTCAAGACTAGGTTTTCTTTATCATCCTAGTGGAATGCACCTGAAATCTACCCCGAGACAAATAGTATTGGCTCTATTCTAGGTAAATAAATGCAGGATCAAAATAAATCAGTTGTGTTGCGTCTTTTGCTTAGACAGTTACCTAAAATGGACATGTAACACACATTTTTCTTGGTGGGGGAGGGTGTTGCTTTCCTGATGTCTTTTTATTTCCTAAATAATTCTTCTATAGGCGTGGGGTTATTGAAGGTGTTTGGTTATGCAATTTTTTTTTGTTGACTTGATGCTTTCCCATATCCTATTACTTTTCATCAATTTTTTTATAAGAAGTTGGGACTTTGCATGTGCAGACCTTAGAGGATTAAAGTTGCAGAGTGGTCACATCAGTTTTAAGCAGATCAAAACTGCAACAAAGAACTTTGATCTTGCAAACAAGATAGGTGAAGGTGGCTTTGGTCCAGTTTACAAGGTATGCTTATAATCCGAGGACACATACATTGTTGAATATAGATTCAATTTCTTTCAATTGTCCTGGATCTCTATGCTAATTTGTTTTTGTTCATTCTTTTGTAACTTTGACGTAGCATATTTCTTATTGTCAGGGTGTGCTTTCAGATGGTTCTGTAATTGCTGTCAAGCGACTCTCTTCTAAGTCAAAGCAAGGGAATCGTGAATTTATTAATGAGATTGGTTTGATATCTGCATTAGAGCATCCTAATCTGGTGAAGCTATATGGATGTTGCATTGAAGGGAATCAGTTGTTTCTAATATATGAATATATGGAAAATAATAACCTTGCTATTGCTCTATTTGGTTAGTCATTTTCGAACATTCTTGTTATATAAGTTTCTTGTTCATGCCATTTGGTCACTGCATGCTTTTAATTGGTTTTGAAGGAAAACAACCAAGATTAGATTGGGAAAAGCGTTGTCAGATTGGCTTGGGAATAGCAAGAGGTTTGGCATATCTTCATGAGGAGTCGAGGTTGAAGATTGTTCATCGTGATATCAAGGCTACTAATATTTTGCTTGATAAAGATTTCAATGCAAAAATATCTGATTTTGGTTTGGCAAAACTTTATGAAGATGATAACACACACATCAGCACAAGAATAGCAGGAACAAGGTTAGTTTGCCATTGTATCTTTAGGATCTATTACTATCTTCTTGAAAAAGAATCAAGCATAAGGATGATGCTGTACTATTACATAGTAGAACAAATAAAGCATTAGTTATCCCGAGCATTCACTAGAAAAGTAGAAGTAAAAGGAAAGTCTCTAAATTCATTTCTTGGGAGTGGGAAACATTTTTAAAGTTATGAGCTAGTATCCTTTAATTTATGATCTAAATGAGGTATACTTTTGTTCTTACTCCCTCTTTATTAGACAGGTGCATGTGTGTTACATTATCCATTATGAATGTTTTACCATGAATAGTTAGTTGCATATATGCAAGATAATGTAACCATTTCTCTGGTTCATGGTAAAATTGTTCAAAGTTTGAAATTGGAACTGCATTTGCTTATTGGTTGCCTGTAAAACTATAATGCTTTATCATGTGTGTCATAAATTTAAAGATAATATGCAAATTTTATCATAGTGTTGTTGCCATGAATTTAAGATGATAATTCTCTTCTCTTATATAGAGGATATATGGCACCAGAATATGCAACAAGAGGTCATTTGACATACAAAGCAGATGTGTACAGTTTTGGAGTCGTCATGTTAGAAATTGTGAGTGGAACGTCCAATACAAATCATGGGTTGAAAGGAGAAGAGCTCATGTATCTTCTTGATTGGGTAAGCAAAATCCATCATCATCTAGTTCATAGTCAATGTTGTCTTGATAAATAGTAATGTAGATGTTAGTTTTTCAGATACCATACTTATGTATGTAGGATCATACTTTTCAGGAAGGTATATGCTAGGATAGCCATTCCATTGTATTTTGGAGGACTGCATTTCCTCTGTCTTCAACTGTTCTTATATTTTATGATATTGTTTCCTGTTTACTGCATCAGACATTTTAACAGACATCTCGAACATGATCTTTGTGACACCAGGTGGCATGTTGAATGACAATGACACCATAATACAGAATATGACATTTCAACTTTATTTTACCTAATATGTTATTCTCATAGGGCATTATCTGTATGGTTTCTCTACCGAAAAAAAAGTATATGTATGTTTTCCTTGTACATGAGCTTTAATCTAAATGACAACCACGAGTGTCCCAATTGTTCTAAGATATAGAGGGTGTGATCAGTAGATGCTCCTCTCAGATAGAAAAGCTTTTCAAATTTTCAAAAGGATAAGTGGTTAACTTGAACTAGAATGATTGTCAAATGCACTTTCTATGTTTTACTATTTTTAACAAATATTTGGAAGGAACTTCTGCATAACATGAATACAAGGAGGAAACTCGTTAGCACATGTTTTTTTTTCTGGGGTCAAACTCTCTACTTTTTGTTTCGGAAAATGTTGTCTATATTGCTGTATATCTTCCAAAATATCATCAAAAGAGTAGGTGCTCTTGAAACTAAGAATTAACACTTTTGTATTGACTGTTAAACTTTCTTTTAGTTCTGATACCTTTTATTATTTTGCTGCTCAATGTTTTTTTGATCTGGTTGTTTGCTTTCTCTCGTCTGAATTCTATATAATAGATTATAGATCTGCATTTCTTTCTTACCTTCTCTAATGCATTACAGGCCTTAGTTCTTCAAGAAAAAGGAAATCTTCTTGAAATTGTTGACCCATCTCTGGGCATCGATTATTCCAAGGAAGAAGCATTAAAGATGTTAAATATAGCTCTAGCATGCACCAACCCATCTCCGACTCGTAGACCCTCAATGACCACTGTGGTGAGCATGCTCGATGGAGAATTAGAAACGAAGCTTCCACCTTTTCAAAGCACAGACTTCAAGAGCGAGACATTCTCAACAGAGATGACAATCCATAGCAGCCAGCAGGAGATCTCAATGGATGTCATTCCACCCTGGGAAGTTATCTTGGATCCCTCCTCAACGAGCAGCAAAGGGGAGAACAGCTTGATCTCGTCCACAAGCAGATCCACATGCCACACTGAGTAATCTTTGGTCACCAGTCAGTTCTCTTATTGTCAGTGTGAATCAGTCCTCTCTTCTGAATTCTTTCAATATTCACAGCAACAATGAGTTTTTTTTTTCTTTCAAAGCTTCTTTGCCCATGCATATGTAAGAGCAAGTTAGCTTTAGATGCGTTGTTATTTATTACAGCAAATGTATCTTTCACTATTTCTTTCTGTTATTACAATACAGTAACGATAAGGAACTCCGTTATATAATTTCCCTTTCTGAAAATGATTATTGGGATCTCCATTATTAACTTTTGAGATGAAAATCGGAGCAGAAAAAATAATATGAATTATTAATAAAGGGAAAAATGGACATCACATTTCTAAGACCTAAGTTAGTGTGTTAAAATGTAATTGACCTTATCACTCAATCTATTGTGCGCTATAATATTATACAATGTTTATATCACTACAAGAAAAAAAAACATATTTGAAACAGTCAAGATCCTCTTAAATGTGTTTAGACTGTTTTAAATTCAATATTTAAGACGGTCAAACAAGAAAAGTGGGCGGCCGTTGGGAAGGCGGTTGCAAAAGATGTTTGGGGCGGTCCCGAACTGCCTCATCTAGGGCGGTCCCCATTTGAAGGGATCTATCATACTATGCCAAATTTAAAAAAAAATTAAAAAAAATATATATTTATAAATTCACAATCCTAAAAATACACATAATATATAAGTGTACGGAATAAGAATCACACACATAATATAGAAATCACAAATAATTCACATCATAGTTTTTATACAATCTTTTTTCGTTAGTTTGTCCTCCCCCTCGTCGTCGTCGTCGTCCTCATTATCATTCTCCTCCCCCTCCTCGTCATTGCCGTCCTTCTCCCCCATCTCGTCGTTCTCTTCCCCCTTCTCGTCATTGCCGTCGTCGTTCTCCTCCTCGTCATTTGCCAACTACAATAAAAACTATCGTTGAAAGTATATTCGCACAAGTTCTCAAAAAAAGGAATCTCAATTGATATAACTTGAAAGTTATACAAATCACTCATAATTTTCGTTGTTGTTCTTTTCTCCTTCTCTTCCTCCTCACTCACTGCAAGAAATATTAACAAGATTAAATATGCAACATTTAAAGTAAATGTCAATTGAACATTCTTATCAAAGTATCGTCTCCTCCTCCTCGAGCTTGTTGGCTTGTTGACGATTTTATTTCCTCATAAACTTCATCATCATTAATTTGAATTACTTCTTTTGATTACGCTGACTTCTCTCAAATTTTTCACTCTCAGTTGCATTTGTTTTTCTAATTTCTCCTTTTATCGCAATTGATGCTGACTTTCTTGCAATTGTTCTTGATTCCCTTGCCGCTGATGTTGAAGAGACTATATATTCTATTGTAGGTGATGGTCCTGATTAATTTCTGCGGGAGGATGAGAAATCAGCATAACCAGTAGAAGATCCACAACCATAAGCACGTCTTTTTTTTTATGCCAACATGCTCAACCCAATGATCTCTATTACTCTTCAGAGTATATCTATTTTGAGTACACTGAGTCAAATATTTCGCCTCTTTAGCTTTGAACTCCTCCTGCAATAAAAAAATTAATCAGAGAAAGATTTAAAACAACTTTATAAAAAAGACGAGATTTAAAAAAAAATACTAACATATGTGTTTTTTTGCAATGTCAGAACTCCATGTATTGTCCTTCTTCTTATGAGTCATAAAAAATATTTCATCCTTAGTAGATTGTTTACCCATTTTCTTCTCCTAAAAAAATATTAATATAAGTTAAATACTATACCAAACTCAAAAGTCTATCAATTTTGAAAATTAAAATTTATCATACCATCGTTTTGGCAGTAATGGTCCTAGATATACAATCATCGTAGTGTAAACAAGCGTCTTGATCAAATTCTTGATTTCTTTTTGTTGTTTCACAATTCTCCTTATAGTTTTCCATAGATCATTTGGCTCATAATTTGGCCCGCACTTGCTCACCGATCCAAGTAGGTTTTTCTTCATCTTTTTTATCGCGGCTAAAAGTGTTGATAATCATTTTCCACATTAGTAGAGCTTTTAACACACACGCACACACATCGCTATAGACTAACATTATGTGTGAAACTTATATCCATTGACAAAATAGATAGGTCATGTTTTCACAATTTGACTAGGTCTCATGCTAAATCATGTAAGACACTATTCACCATCGAATTGTGCTCTAATAAAAAAATATTCAAGTTATTGAATGAATTAGATATAACATACAAAAATAGACAAGTCAATACTTATATAATATTTAAACCATTATGTGAAATTGGCATCAATTTTTTCTTGTATTTGATCTTCAAGAAAATTGTAATATTGAACAAATGCATTATATTTTTTAATTAGTTTTATAGTAAATTTAAATCATAACAAAATATATATGTTACTCAAATAAAATGTGAATCATTTATCACTTAGCATTGTACTTCTTCATAATTTAAAAAAATATGAGTTGTTATGGATTTCAATTCTTCATTATTTAACGAGCGTACTTTTGGTTTGTCATAAGCGCGATCATGTTGTTTGAAAATTGACAACATATGATTAGATTATACTTTTTTCACAACTTCGTCATTACGCTTAACTCTTGTTCTTGCAAATGAACATGAGACTCAAAATAATATGAACAAAAATGTGATATCTCTTGAGTCAAGTAAGCTTCACATATCGATCATTCAACCCGAGCTTTATTTTTAATTGCTTTCTTTAATTTATTAAGATATATATCAAATAGATACATCCATCGATACTGAACTGGTCCACCTACTTGGGCTTCGTAGGGCAAATGTTCAATCAAATAAAAAAATTCAGGTGGAAAAATTCTTTCTAATTTACATAATATAACAGAAATATTTTATTTCAATTGTTTCATGATATCCACCATTAGAGTTGTTGAACATATTTTTTAAAAAAATAGACTTAGTTCAGCAATAGACTTTCATATTTTATTTGTTAACTAGAAAATGCTACCGGAAGTAAAGTCTCCATGAATACATGATAATCATGACTCTTCATTTCAAATAAACGTAATTAATTCATGTCAACACATCTAGCCAAGTTTGATACATAATCATCCGATATTTTTAGTTCTTGTACCCATTGACAAACATTTTTCTTCACTTCCTTTGAAAAGGTATAATTTATCTTTGTTTTCAGTACCTTACCATTTGATAAGGTAATAAGATTTAGCTCTTCACGTCGATAATATTCTTCCAAGTTCAATCTCGCTTTAGTGTTATCCTTTGTTTTATCTGTGATATTCATAATCGTGTTAAATATGTTATCAAATTATGACATATCAAATTATCTTTTCAATATGATAATTTTCAAAATATACTTTGCTTAGTGTAATTATGAGTAACATCGTATCTATAATATTTTACTGACGAATTTTTATGAACTTTACAAAGACAACTGACAACATCATTAGTCTCATGTCCACTCAAAATCTTGAATATTCTTTTTTTTCTAAAGATATTCTTATTCCTTCGAAATAGATGATAAATCGGCAAAAAACGATGATAATCAAATCATGAATTTTTACCATTCTTTAAAGTGAATGTCTTAGATTGACTCATACAATACAGACAAACTAGCTTCCCTGTAATCATCCATCATGATAACATTTCGTATGCAGGAAAATCATTAATTGTCCATATGAGTGCTACTTTCATGATAAAATTAAAATAATTTATATTTGTTTTACAAACATCCATTTAGTTATATGTGATAATTGGATCATTTTGTTCTTATAATATATATCGTGGAGAATATATAAAACTCTGCACATGAAATATTAAAGCGAACTAATTTTTTTCATACTAATGCTTGACCAGTAGACCATCCTTCTAAAAATCATCTTAATTAACTTCTGACAATGGTATCTATGATCATTTTGAACTCTTTTTGAGGTATTTCAACTAGGTGGGTGTTTGGATGATGAGTTAGAAGGACATACCATTTCTTTTATTGCACAATGAGCCTACAATGAAAATTAAATTAACTTATATATGCCAATTTTTTATGAAGACAATGTACGTAGTATAAGATTATTGTACAGAAATATTACTAATTATATAAAATTATTTAACTATTATGCAGTCATATCTTACATTGGGGGAGAGAGAGTGAGGACAAGTGAAGTGGGGAAGCTCCCTTGTTTTGCTGTGTTTGGATTGTTATGTCACAGGCGAAGGTATCAAATGGCAGTAGTTCGCCCCGGCCATCGCCTCCTATACGAGAGAGAGAGAGAGAGAGAGAGAGAGAGGAGTAATGGAGTGGAAGTGGGGAGTCCCTCCCCGTTGCCTTGGTACTACCGTGCTGGTTTATGCTGTGCTGTTGAGTTGCAGTAGCTGCCTTTTAGACCTTCGATGCGAGGCTCAAAAGCTCGCCGAAGAAGAAGGTACGTAATTAACGTTATACTGACTGATCTCATTTTGCTTCGCTTCCATCTCTCGGAGTTCAACCTGCAGGAATTCCAATGAAAGATGTTAATAACTTACATGAGAAATATAATCAATTCCGTGCATTTTCTTGATCATCGTCCTCCTGTTGCACACGTATATGTGTATATATACATATAGTACTGAATCATACATGCACTTGCCTGTGTAGCCTTATAATATAAGTAGGATGGATCTTGGCTGAGCAAATGAAACATTGATCACACAGTTCCATTACGTTTCTTTCTTCCCATCATTCAGAGTCTCCAAGAAGAAACAGCAATCAATGTCATCTCGCAATAGGAGACGACCACGTTGACCAGCCCCAAGACAAAAATAAACGAGAGAAGACAAAGCATGTTTAATTAATAATTAATGACAAAAAAACATTTTTACGGACTAATATTAGTAGTCATCATTAATTGCAATTTGCAACTCTTTGATCACCATTTTGGGATCATGTGACACGTACATAATTTCTCTTTGGGCGTCTATCTACTGTTTCTAACTTTATCTCCACTTTGATTTCTAACTTTACTTTAGTGAATAAACTTTTATTTTATTCGATTAAAAAATGTCATTAGTTTAGTACCACTTCCACCACCTCTTAATTATAGCAAAAGTTTTGATAACAAGTGTTTTGGTTGAGGAATTTAGGTTGTAATAAAAAGAAATTTTCCCGAAAAGTCAAGTTGGATATGTTGTTCATTATATTTTATTTTAAGGAAAAAGTTGACTTGAACTTCTTAATTAACATTTGAAAGCAAACGGGGGCGTCTGTTTTGCATCTTATTTTATTTGGATAAGAATCTTTTGAGGGAAAAAAAATAAAAAATAATCACCATTTTTTTGTCTTAACTGATTAAAAGTAACTTACTTTAAATTAGTGTTGAACAATGATAAATAATTATCTCTCATCTAATTAACTTCTTTTTCTTTTCCTTCCTCCTCCTCTATCCAAACACATTTTTATTCTTTTACTGTCTTATTCCTTTTGTTATATTAAAGAGACTAAACCACAAAAAATATAGTAGAAGAGATAAGATAAAACTTCAAAACAATCGATCAATCATTTTGATCGGAATTAAATATCACAAGAAATACTTATGTTTTTTTTAGTTTTTTAGATAACACTTTTTGCTTCAAAAGTATACACTACAACAAAATCAGAGATTTCTGACAGAATTTCCGACGAATTTTGATGGAAAATTCGTCAGAAAGGCCCTTTCTGACGAATTTTCCGTCCAATTTTAACCGACAGAGAAAAGCTCATTGGTAAACCTTACCAACCTTTTTTGACGGGTTTACGGCCCGTCAGAAAGTTTCTGACGGGGTGCGAAGGCCCCTCAGAATTTATGAGGGGCTTCCGGCCCCTCAGAATTTCTGAGGGGACCGAGGCCCCTCAGAGTTTCTGAGGGGCTACCTTGCCCCTCAGAGTTTCTGAGGGGAAGGTTAGTCCGTCAGAAAATTTAAAATAAATAAAAAAATAATAATTTATAAGAAATTTTAATATTAATTAAATTATACTACATATCATTACAAATATTTAAAATAATATATATTCTGTAAAAATATATATTATTATCATTAAAAGTAATTATATT
>LTAE01000720.1:0-25486 GCA_001647135.1 Pontederia paniculata
GTGAGAAGTAAATGGAAAGTTCAGAAAGGAAATGGGGCAAAAGAGATGAGCCAAAAGTAGAAAGGAAGAAATGAAATGAGGTAGAAAGAGAAGCGGTAAAGGGAAGAAGAGAAATGTACGGGAAGAAATTTTTTGATTTGAGGAAGGTACCGAAGGTTACTTTTGAAATTTTTTCTGCTGTGGCTGACAGCAAAAATTACTGCTGCAGTGGAAAGGATCATTTTCGTACTGTACAAGAAAGCTAAAAAGTTGCTGTGATGGACAGCTAATTTTAGCCCACAGCAACCCCAAAAATTTTACCAAACATAGCAAATTAAAAAAGCAAGTTATCTGTCTCTAAAAGCAAGGCTGCCACAGCAGCACCAAACGCAGCCTTAGTCCTTTGCTTGATAGCACCACTTCCTGTGATCAAATGTATCACAGACTCACAAATTTGGCCATTAGATTTTCCACTCACATGCAACAATGTCTTCTGCACGTCTGTCACCAGGGGCTCGTTGATGGAAAGATTCGAGAACAAGTAGAAGATCACAGAGAAAAAACGCAGAAAAATAAAGAACACACACAAATTTACCCAGATTCACCCTTTTGAGAGGGCTACGTCCTGCAAAGAGATTTCACTATATTATTATTTTCGTTACAATCGCTCAACCTCAAGTCTGAAATAAGAGCAATATATATATATATATATATATATGGGTCCAGGCCCTGAAGTATTCGCCAACTCTCAACACTCGTAACATGATTCTCCACCGCAAATCCACTCAGTGCAGATCCTTTTCACCAAGCAGAACTCAGTGCAATTTTGACGCTGGAGCCAGTGGTCCTTCCTATCATGTTGTAACACACGCAAATCTGGAGATATGCAGCAGCAATGCAATCGATCCTATGTCATCTGCATAATTGAACGCATAAGTAAACTTTTTTTGTAACCAAACTTTATGTTTAACTCATTGGCTCGGCAGATTTGCTGAATGCAGTCCACCAGCTGTTCATGTCCATCTGGGACTGAAACTGGCATGTCAGTATGATAACATTCAGAGATTTCTGAATCAATTCCTGATTTGAAACTTCTGCATATTATAAAACTTGATGTTGCAGAAATAGAATGATGAAGAACAAGAAGTAGAGGGAAAAGAACATGAATGGTATTCATTTACTTCTGCATCGACGTACAAGAAAAATATCTCACTGATCCTCTTTTATAGTAATAAGTTTATATCGGGTTCAGCTTTGTAACAGCTACAGTTACAGGAAAAACATAATTGCTGATATCAGGTTCAGCTTTGTAACAGCTACAACTACAGAAAAAACATAATTATTGATAATGCCTTGAATCTTAACCTAATAGAAACCCATATGATCCCCTACCATTACAGTTGTCGAATATTTGGGGCAACAAAGCCGCCCGTCCCATACGGGGTCTCGCTGCCCGGTCAGCGAGTCTGAGGGGGGGTCTAGGGGGATCCACAAGGGATCCCCCTGCGGGGGCTCGGGGGCAGAGCTCCTGAAACCTAGACAATCTTAGGGCTTATGTTTCCTATTTTGTATTGGGAGTCTATATATAAACTCCTTAGGATTTGATTTATTTTGTATCTGTATCATCTGCTATTTTTTCCACATCAAAGAAATAACTCTAGCCGTCGTCCGAGGACGTAGCCCAATTAAGGGTGAACCTCATAAATTTGTGTGTCTTCTCTGTGTTGATCTCTCTCTCGTCTATTTTTTATAACAATAATTAACTATCGCTATTATAATACCACGTTACATAAAACACCTATGTACATAGAGATATCGAGAGCTAGTAATCTCGAGTTGAGAGACCGGAGCTAGTAGTCCCGAGTTCGAGCTCCAGAGTCTCTAATTCGGCTAGATAAATACCGTTCTAGTCTTTGTTTCGACTCCGAATTTATCAGATGTTAATAGCTCTAGACACTGGGTCCCAAGTTAATACTAAAGAAAAAAAGAAATGCCAGAACACCAATAATGGCTAACACATTAGTTGTAAATGCTCTACGTTCCAAGAGTTAAACTGCAAAAAGTGCATGGGACAGAATGACATACTTCATGTTCTCTTCACCGGGCAGATTGGCCTAAGAATACTTCTTACAGGCATTCAATTTGGTCACCGCCCTCAATTCTAAGTCTCAGTAGTTCACAAGGATTCAAATTTCTTGATACACAATCCTGCAGTGAAAGTATCATTCAAGACACCAATGCAGCCTTTATCTGAACCATTTCCAGCATCAGAGCTAAAAGATACATAAACATATACTGTCATCAAGCACTCTGCAACAACAGGGAACAATAGTCCATTTTAGCATCCAATTACCTGCTTTAAAACCACACGGCCAGAAGGAGTAACAAGTTCCAGAGAACATTAACACTGTAAAAGAACAAAAATAAAGAACATGCATGCATACACAATATTAACAATGCAACACGAGGAAAGGAAAAGTGAGAGGACATTTTGATTGTGTTGATAATGCCTTGAATTTTAATCCAATGATAAATTTTACATAATTCCTTGTGCATCACAGTCGCTCGAATAATTAGGACGGCGACGCCGCTCGTCCCATACGAAATTCTCGCTAACTGGTCAGCAAGCCCGAGAGGGATTCTAGGGGGATCCCCTGCGGGGGCTCAGAGGCGGAGCTCCCGAAATCTATACAACTCTAAAGTTTCTATTTTCTATTTTGCATTGGGAGTCCCTATATAAATTTCTTAGGGTTTGAGTTATTTTATATCTTGTAATATGTTATTTCTTATAAAAAAAACTCTCAGTCACTGTCCGTCCGTAGACGTAGCCTAGTTAAGAGTGAACCTCGTAAATCTTGTGTCTTCTTCTATGTGCGAACTTATCTCTCTCTCGTCTCATATTCCTAGCAATGATACCAAATTTATCGAGCTATTTACTATGATCACTCAATGCTTTTTTCATTCCCTTTTTTATATTTTAAGGTTTAAGGAAGAAGTATAAAATAAAGGCAACGAAAATAGATTGGGACATAGTCGTAAGAATTCCTCTTTATTTTAATGAGGTCTCAAGTTAGTAAAAAAATTTCATTCATAATCTCATTCATCGTATTCAGATGTTTGAGTCAAATTAGTCGGATAATATAAAGAATCACTCAAGAAAAATAGCAGACATCGAGAATGGGACAAGAGCTTTAGAAACTTATGAAGATTAAGATTTGAGGGGTGAAAAGAGAATATATTAAGAAAAGAAAAAAAAATATAATAGTTTAAGATTGCATTTTTATCATTTTCCTTCTGCATTTCTTTTTCAACTCAAAATAGAGTATAATAAAAGAAAAAAAATATATATTTAAAATATTTCTAATTTAATCATGCCTAATTAATATAAATATATGGATAAAATTAGAAAAAGGGTGTTAGACTCCTTACCCTCTAAATATATTTACAAAATTATATTCGTCCAAATAAATTATCATAATTCATTCTTTCACCTTCTTTCTCCTTCATTGAAACCAAACATGCACAGGCACCAAGTTTGATTTGGGCTGGGCCTGACGTTGCTCATTTTCTATCCGGCCCCAGCTTTAAAACTTAAAAAGTAATTATAAATAAAATTGATGAAACTATACAAATTACAATATCTTTAATATTTTTATGTTGTCAATGCCGGTTTTAATAATAATAATAATAATAATAATAATAATAATAATAATACACACTTAAAATAAATAATATGTAACGACATATTAAAAATTATAGAAATTATCAATGATGATAACATTTAAGTATGAAATATGGATGTCAAATATAGAATAAATTGTTACTTAATATAATCATACATGTTAAATTCATGAAAATATGGTCCCAAAAAATCGATAAAAACTCGTTTCTGTCTGTTAAAAAATCACAAAAAATATTGGATGGGTTTTTTATGTTCAAAGAATTACTGAATCTACACCATTTTCATCTGTGACTTATATGGGCAAAATATTTCTTAACAGTTGTTTTTAGTTTGACAAGAATAAATAAATACATCAGAAAATGTAGGAAAAAAAGTAGAAATATGATAACAGATAAATAAGTACATTCATATGAGATCTATGCTTTCATTAATTATATGGCACTCAAAATCCTCAATTATTTAAAAAAGGGTCAATTGGCAGTCTTTTTCATTTAATAATAATAATAATAATAATAATAATAATAATAATAATAATAATAATAATAATAATAATAATAATAATAATAATAATAATAATAATAATAATAATAATAATAATAATGCATTGTTGCCTTTGAAGCAAAGGGCACACATGCATAATTGGCTTCCTTTGAAAAGAGAAAAACAAAGTGGGCAAATGTGTATGACAAAGGTTTAGCACATAGCGATTTTAAAATCAACGAAATTGATTCATGTTGCAAGTAAAAAAAATTAACATAGTGACAATTCAAAATTCATGTTGTCAGAATTAGATCGGATCGATCAATTTGATCGTCGATCGAATCTTAGTCCGGTTCTGTTTCGATGAAAAAATTGAGCAATGAATTGGATCGGTCAAAATAAAAAAAAAATAAAAATTGAACCACTTGAATAACCGATAAGTTCAAAAAATAAAAAGAAAAAAATAAGCTTAAAAAAGGAGTGAGCTTTATGAGTAAATGGGTCATGAAAAAAATTTATATTCAAAGCCTTTAAATTCGTTTTTATTTCTTTTTCTTTTTTCTTTTTAATTATAAAAGAATTTCTTTAATTGATATTTATGTTTGAATAAATAATTATTTAAGGTATATTTTTATTAATAACTTTTGTATCAAATAAAATGTTAACTGATCATAACTTTTGAAAATAATTTTTTTTTCATATTAATCATTTATTTATGATTCTTTACTTAAATTATAAATTATATTTTAATTTAATATTTTTTAATAGTATTCGGTTCAACCGTCCCATTTAAATAATTCGACCGATTAAATCTGACCTGAAAGTTTCTCTGGGTTGATGTCTGATTTGATTCTAACAATATTATTCAAAATAAATCATATCAATCTAGATAATATTTCCTAGCAACCAAAAAAACAAAAGGCCATAATTTTGGGGGTCAAATCTTAATGATCTAAATGTCGATTGTCATTTTTTCATTTGTTGAACTTTTTGTGGTTCATATGTAATGTTTTTCTATCTCCTCACATTTCATTGGATGTTGTTCTTAAAAATATAGAAGTCACCACCTATTAATCAAATAATTTAGTTTAAACAAAAAATCTCTTTAGATTTAACTTTTGAAATTTATACACTGCGCGTACGTATAAAGTGTACTACACAATTTTCTAAAAAGGAATTTTTTGAATATCTTCCAATTAAAGTTTAATCATGGAAGAAAAGAAAAAGATCTTATACGGTAATTAATAATTCGGTTGCATTTGAGTTAAGAAAAAAGTAACTGTTAAAATAGAATTAAAAATGAAGAGAGATAAAGAAGAAATAAAAAAGTTGAAGACCGTTTTGGCATTTCTTAACGTCCGCTTCTTTAAATGTTAGCTAATAAACAACAATGGCGTGAGTGCTATCAACAAATACATAAAAAATAATGGCGGAAGTGGCCATGTGGACCTCCACTTTAAAAGGTGAGTAGTTAACTAATAACTATACATAGTATAATTGCGACGCATGCCAACGGCAAAAGGTAAAACTAAAATATGATAAAAATATAATTGAATTTGTTTGACACATGTAATAATGTGTCCCGAATTGAGAGACAAACGAGTTAGTAGTTCCGAATTTGAATTTTAAAAAATAATTATTTTTATTCATCTTCCTCGATTTCAGATTAATCATGTGCTAATAGCTCTGAATATCGGAGGTCTAAGCATAATTTACAAAAAATGTGATAAAAATGTTCACCATGATCATGTTACTAAAAGCTCGCATTAATTTTTGGAGAGTAAATTAAGGGTTTTGTTTGGAGTAAGGTTTTGGTTTGACACATGTTTATGTTGTTTTGTGTGTTTGTGGAGGTTCCTAATTTGTTCTCGTGAACACAATGGACCCTACCATTTGTTTGTCCTTCCGTTTGTGGTGGAAGCACTCAATCTACATGTCTTCATCTCTCGTGACTCAATATTCCAATATTTATAATATATATGTTATGATCACATCATGGAGTTTGGTGGTTGCTCTTCCTTTTAGATGTCTCCTCCCGTGAGAGATTTGGATGGCATAGTGGGGGANTGGGGTGGGGTGGGGGTTGTAGGGTGGGATGACAGAGATGAGCTTTTGCTCCCTTGAGCAATGCAATGCAATGGGGTCATTTGCCTTCACAGACGAGACGATCATGGAGGACACAATTTAAGCCATGCATTTTTTTAATCTATTTGGTGAATTCTAATTTCTAAGGCAACATCATCATTCTGCCATGGAAACTTTGACAACACACGCATCTGGTGACATGGAAATACTACTTGCTGGCGGACACAAAAGCATTCTTATATTCTCCTCCTACAATTCATCCTATCATTAGCAATGACATGCTTAATAATTTTTTATCGATTTTTCGAGTATTTTAGAAAATGTGAATATTAAAAAAGTTATAAAAGGATAAATGTTAAAAATATCTTATTTTATTTTTTTATCCGTTTGAAGTTTTAAATAAATAGAATTATTAATATATGACTATTTTAAAAATAAGATAAAAAATAGGATTACATTCCTCTGATCATGACTTCAGAAATTAAAAACAATCATGCTACCTAATTGCATAAATCAAACTTAATTTTTATTGCATAATTTTATGGTGGTACACCCGAGCTGATCAATCCGGTCACCTCGACTTGACCCAATTACTTTTGTGTTAGGTTGGATCGGATCACTACTTTGAATGAGGTAAAATCTGACTCGATTCGATTAATTTCGGATCAGATAACAGATTGAATGTTTAATTATTCGATAACTCAAAACTCGACCCAAATAACTCAAAATTATATTATTAATATAATAAAAAAATATCAATTAATACTAAAATGACTTATATTTTAATAGTTTCAAGATTTTTTTATTATTAATCTCATTTATTTTTATTTATTTTATTTTAAAATATTTTTTTATTTATAAGACATAAAAAGATTGATTGCAAATGGTTCAACTTCATGACCCGATTTGACCCAACTCGAATTTTTTTTGGTTGAGTTGGATCAGATTTGAATTTTTTTTATCTTAATTCGATCTAACACATATTATTATTTTTAAGTTGAGTCAAACTTTACCCCAAATCCGACCCAATTGGATCCATTATCACCCATGACAAACTATCTACAAAATGAGCGCCGGTGTGTAACAAATAATTAACAATAACTAACAAAATTTTGTTGTTGAATTGTTAGCTGTCTAAGTTAAGTAATCATAATCAAGTGCTAATAACTCCTGCTCAATCTTTAACATGATAGGAAAAAAAACTGACACAGTGATCTCTTTATTTTTCTGTCCTTAAGACAAATATTATAACACAAACTTCAAGCAATGTGATGACTTCATACATGAAAGAAATATGTACATTTAGGTGAATCTGTTGTGCTCTCTCATCCTAAACATGGACACTCCTCACTATTTTTTTATTATTTTGTTGCCCCAAGCAAACAAACTAACTTACAAGGAGATGGTCACACAATTTTGGTAATCTTGCCCTCTATAAAAAGTGCACGCCTTCGGCCTTTTCTTCTCTTGTAACAACTACCAAAACTCCTCCTCTTCTCCTTTCTCGCTCCAATGGAATCCCATCCAAGGAACACAATATTACTCTCTGTAAGTATTCAGCATCAATCCATGCTTCATTTCAAGAAAGATTGCTTTTTTTTTTTATCATCCTCGCATTTGTTTTTGTTCATCCATTTGATCTCAAAACCAAGTTAAAAATGGGATTTTTATCACCCCCTCTTCCTTGTCCACTGGTTCTTTATTTTACTTGCAGTCTGATTTCCTAAACAAGCTAAAGATCACATTTTTATTATCACCCTGTTACGGAATTCCCTGAACCAGACATTGAAACAATGTTAAATATTTGTTTGTTCATCCATTTGATCTCAAAACCAAGTTAAAAATGAGATTTTTATCATCCACTGGTTCTATATTTTACTCGCAGTCTGATTTCCTAAACAAGCTAAAGATCACATTTTTATTATCATCCTGTTACAGAATTCCCTGAACCAGACATTGAAACAATGTTAAATATTTGTTTGTTCATCCATTTGATCTCAAAACCAAGTTAAAAATGGGATTTTTATCACCCCCTCTTCCTTGTCCACTGGTTCTTTATTTTACTTGCAGTCTGATTTCCTAAACAAGCTAAAGATCACATTTTTATTATCACCCTGTTACGGAATTCCCTGAACCAGACATTGAAACAATGTTAAATATTTGTTTGTTCATCCATTTGATCTCAAAACCAAGTTAAAAATGAGATTTTTATCATCCACTGGTTCTATATTTTACTCGCAGTCTGATTTCCTAAACAAGCTAAAGATCACATTTTTATTATCATCCTGTTACAGAATTCCCTGAACCCAGACATTGAAACAATGTTAAAAATTGGATTTTTAACGTCCTCCTTTTGTTAGTTCTCTTTAACATTGCCTCGTACTCCGATCACAGGCGACGGAGGTACTCGTCCTGTGGATAGCCGTGTCGGCGGCGTTGCTGGGGACCGGCGAGTGCGCGAGGCTCAAGGACCGCAGCGTCCAACGGCGCCAACACCGGTGGCGGCGAAACGCGGGCAACGACGACTGGTTCCTCTCCGACGCGGCGGCGTCTGGAGGGCCCCGGGCGCACACCGCGAGCCTGACGGACTTCGGGGCCGTCGGCGACGGGGTGACGTCGAACAAGGGGGCCTTCGCGGCCGCGGTTGCCAACCTGAGCGCGGTCGCGGGCGACGGCGGGGCCATGCTCATCGTGCCCGCCGGCCGGTGGCTCACCGGCCCCTTCAACCTCACCTCCCACTTCACCCTCTTCCTCGACCACGACGCCGAAATCCTCGCCACACAGGTAACGTCGCCTCTTCTCATGGCGTTTTGTGCGCTCAGTTCACCAAGCGGACACATTTCTGCCATCGCCCTCAACTATAAATGAGATCAAATCTGTGTTCGCAGGACATGAACGAATGGCCAATCATTGATCCATTGCCTTCTTATGGCAGAGGAAGAGACCTTCCTGGTGGCAGATACAGCAATTTCATCATGGGATACAACCTCACTGATGTAGTAATCACAGGTGAGATCACTTGTTCTGCTGAACTCAGTTGTATCATTACTGCTTGCTGAACTCAGTTGATGAACTTTGCAGGTAACAATGGAACCATTAATGGCCAGGGAAGGATCTGGTGGACTAAATTCCGAAGCCAGGCGCTCAAGTACACTCGTGGATACCTCCTCGAAGTAATGTACTCTGATCGAGTCGTCATCTCCAATGTCACGTTCGTGGATTCCCCCTCATGGAACATCCATCCAGTTTACAGCAGGTTTGTTTGCTGAAACTTTCATTTCTGAGTTCATGAGCAATTGCTGAAACTTATGTTTGAATTCATATGTTCTGCAGCAACATTGTAGTTTCAGGAATCACCATTCTTGCACCAATCGACTCACCGAACACTGATGGCATCAATCCAGGTGCCTCTGTAGTTTCAGAAGGTTCAATGAAGTATGTGAACTGAGAAATCTCATGCATAGCTCATGTTACGCTCTTGCTTCGCAGATTCCTGCTCTTACGTGCGGATTGAGGACTCCTTCGTGGTCTCCGGCGACGACTGCATAGCCATCAAAAGTGGATGGGACGAGTACGGGATCGCCGTCGGCATGCCGAGCCAGCACATCTACATAAGACGCTTCAGTTGCATCTCCCCCTACAGCGCCGTCATCGCCCTGGGGAGCGAGCTGTCCGGCGGCATCCAAGACGTGCGCGCCGAGGACATCACGGCGATCAACTCCGAGTCCGGCGTCAGGATCAAGACCTCCGTGGGGAGGGGCGCGTTCGTGAAGGACGTCTTCGTGAGGGGGATGAGCCTGCACACCATGAAGTACGTCTTCTGGATGGCGGCGACCTACGGCCAGCACCCCGACGACAAGTACGACCCCGACGCCATGACGGACGTGCACGGGATCAGCTTCCAGGACGTGGTTGCAGAGAACGTCACCATGGCCGCGCGGCTGGAGGGGCTCCCGAACGTGCCGTTCAACGGGATATGCATCTCCAACGTCACGGTGCAGGTGGTGAAGTCGAAGAAGCCGGCGTGGAACTGCACGAACGTCGAGGGCGTGTCCGCCGGCGTGACCCCGGCGCCGTGCGCTCTGCTACCTGACCAGGGAGCTTATGCCCCGTCGTGCCCCTACCCACAATAGTCAAATACTACTTGTGACCTTCCTTATTTAGAAACAGGGGTTTTATTGCATGAAGTGTGGGAAGGAGTCTTCTCATTCTGCCTTCAAATGATTCAATCTTTATGTCCATGTAATAATAATTTAGATATCTGTTGTTATGTACTGAATCAATGATTAAAAATGTTATAAGTAATAGAAGAACTTACCATAAAAATATTTATGTAAATTTGAAATTGGGTTTGAATTGAACTTTAGTACTAGTTGATAATGCTTTGAATCTTAATCCAATGATAAATTTATATATGATGTCTCGTGCATCACGGCATTTGAATAATTGGAGCGAAGAAAATCGTCTGTCCTGTACGGAGAGATCTCGTTGCTCGATCAGCGAGCTTGATAGTCTAGAGAAAAAATCCTCTACAAGGACTTAGTTTCGAAAATCTAGACGATTTTAAAATTTTTATTTTTTATTTCGTATTAAAAATCTTTATATAAACTCTCTAAAATTTAAATTATTAAGTATTTTGTATCTTTTATTATTTTTCATTAAAAAAAAGAATTCAACCATCATCCAAAGTCGTAATTCAATTAAAAGTGAACTCGTATTTTTTTTTGTGTGCAAAATTTTCTCTCGTCTTATATCCACAAGAATACCGAGTTACATTCTATCATTCATTTTAATGAAGATGTAGAGGATAGAGGATACATATCTTCTATATAGGTCGTTGAATATGAAATTTATAGTTGAAATAAGAGACACTCGCGTGAGGAGATTTAGATTAAAAGGATAATCTAACAAAGGTATTCCCCGAACATGTTATTTAAGACATCTTTGGAGCGGATAGTTAGAATCTTATTTATTATCTGAAAAGGAAAGATGATCCTTTTTTGTATAAGATAAGAATGTTTGATACTATATAATGTGCCAAGACAGTTATGTAATCTTCATTACAAATGTGCATTTGTAACTTCAATTTCGAGAACAACCCGGTTTGCTCTCAAAAAGTTTCTTCTAGTGCTGTCCACAACAGAAGGAAATGGAAATTATGCAATTCGTAGAACAATCAGGTTTTCCCTCAAAGTATGAATTCTTCAGTGATACAGCTTCAGCAAATTTGCTTCAGTACTTTTGCATGGATCTTCCACAACTAGTCTTCAGAAACAAGTCTGATATGCCCAGATCATTAGCTTGAAGAAGACACATTTTTCAATGTGCAACGCAGAAAGGAGGTCGAAAATCCGCATGTTTACTGTTTGCCAGTTTACTTGGACATGAAGCAGGTGAACATACCAAAGAGATGGAATAATGTGCTGAACCATCACATAAGCAAGCAAACAGTTTGCTTGCCAACAGCAAAAGGAATTATTGCATATGGTGTTTGCCTGAGACGCCAAGCTTAGTCCTTTGCTTGATGGCACCACTTCCTGTTATCCAATGTATCAGAGGCTCTGCAAATTTGGCCATTAGATTTTCCACTCATATGCAACAATGTCTTCTGCATGTCTGTCATCCCATGCCCCTAGGCTGATTCTCCACAGAAAATCCACTCAATGCAGCTCCTTATCACCAAGCAGCACTCATCTTACCTTCTCAGCATCGAAGTTGCAGAGAGTGCACCCTCTCAGAATGCAAGGAGGAAACAAACAGATCAAAGGAAACCCATGCAGTCCCATCTGCGCTGTAAGATGGAACAGGCGGGGCGCACCCCAGGGAAATTCAGAGCCACCGACGTCTCTAACTGATCTCGTTCAGACATTCTACTCGTGCATCAATCAGAAGGACCTGATCGGGTTACAGAAGCTCATCTCCGATGACTGCATCTTTGAAGACTTGACTTATTCAAGACCACTGATTGGAAAGGTAATGCAGCTTCCAACCTGCCATTCTCATCATCAGAGGTTTCAAGATTAATAAGCAAACTGACTATGTAAAAGCAGATGATCCACGAGTTCTTTAAGAAACTCACCGGCGCCATGGGAGGTAATGTGAAATTTGTCACCAATGAGATCTCGGAGGGCGAGGAGTTGACAACAACAGTAATATGGCACCTGGGTAAGTATTGTAAGCATAGGCAGATATCACACTATGGTTCACAATCATTTACAAACTCTTGGTGCAGAATGGAAGAACTATTGCATTCCCTTTACCAAAGGTTGCAGTTTCTTCAAGTGTTCAAGAGAAGGGAATCTACTGTGGATTAAGTATGCATCACTCATTCACTTCATGTCATTTTCTTTTTTTTGCATAAATGAAGACAAAGACATGACTAGAAATTTGCAATAATATATAACTGACAATAACAACTCAGAATAACATATGATGTATTAATTTGAAATGCAGGGAGGCTCATGTTTTTGTTGAATCACCAATAAAACCAGGAGTGTTATCATTGGTAAGTTTGTTTCCGCGTTTGATAATCCACAATTGAAATCCAGAGTATTTGAACTACACTTTCTTCATGTCTGTCGAGGGATTATAAGAACAAAACAAGCTTAAATTTCAGGATATGCTGAACATCGTCGTCTATCTCTCCGACAAGTTCCCGAACCTAACAGAAAGTAAATTGCTAATTTCACATCGGCGGAATATCTTTACAGATAAATCAAACAAAGAACTATGACTAACTATATGCAACACTAATTGCAGGGTTCTTACGGAAGCCAGATGCTCTTCTTCAATTCATAATCAAACTTTACAAGATCTTCGTGGAGCCAGTGGTCCTTCCTATTATGTTGTATTACACGCATATCGGAAGATGTGCTAATGCAATGCTATCCTATGTGTTCTACATAATTGGACGCATAATTAAACTCTTTTTTTAACTAAACTTTATGCTAACTTATTGGCATGCCACACATAAAAGAGAACTATGAACTTATGCCAGTCTCCCCATCTCCATCACTGCTTATAATTTCCAGCAATGAAAGGGCAGCCAAGGGGCCAAGGAGTGGTGGCAGCGGTGGTGGTTTGCTGAGTGCCACCAGCGGTTCAGCGCCCTCGTGAACCGCTCGACCAGAATTTCTGACTTCCTCTTTTTCATATCCATTTGGGAATGAAACTGTCATGTTTCCTGCACATAGGCAATGATATCCTTAGTTGTAATTCCAATAGTAGTTTGCAAATTGCAGGCAACAGAATGGCGTACTCCATGATCTCTTCATGGGGCAGATTGGTCTAAGAATACTCCTGACAGGCAATTTAATCACAGCCCTCATTTATATCTCAGTAGTTCAAAAGGAATCAACTTTCTGATATGCAATCCTGCAATGAAATTATCACCAGGACACCCTTCAAGAATCTGAAAGGGAAAACATCAAAACAATGCAACCTTAATTTAACATTAGAGTTAGAGATAAATTAACATATAAACACATCAAGCACCCTGCAACAACAGGAAGAACAATCCATCGTAGCATCTCAGATGAAATAAAAGTTCCAGATTAGGACAGCAACAACAACATCTCCATAAATTTCACATGATAACTTCACCTGTTACTACTGAGAATTCAACAATATAAAAGAAAGACCTTTCAGAACTCATGCAAAATTCTAAGAATGCAATATGAACAAGTGATCGATCATGCAAATTACTAAGAAGGCAACATAATAAGGGATTTGGATTACCTGATAGCAAATTTATCGAGCTCTGTTTCTTGATCACTCTGATGCTTTTGTTTAGTTTTATTTTTTATTTTTTGTTCTTTTGGAAGGAAGAAATAAAAGATTCGACCGGGAGAAGGTCCGAGAGCTCAAGAACCTTCTGGGGATTACTTGGATTGGGCCGGGCCTGCTTTTTTAATTTGGCCCGATTTTTTTTTATTTTTGATGAAAAAATAAAATTCGATGAATTTAACAGCATTCCTAAAAAAAAACTAATACTATTATATTGTGAATGCATTTTTGTATAGAAATAGATAATTAATATGTGAATAAACTATGATAATACTGAATTATAAAATATGAATGTCAACCTATACAATACAATTATCATTAATATATTAAATTAATAAAAAAAGTATTGCCTCGAAAGAAAAAAAGATTAAAAATCTTTTTATTTATAAAAATCATATAACAATTTTGGATGATGTTTTGTGCTTAAAAAAATACCGGTTCTGCACTATTTTCATTCCTAATGTATCAGTTGCAAAATATAAGTGATTCATATTTTTTTTAATTTAACGAGAAAAATTCTTTGTTTAAAAACTATAAAAATGATTTAGATTGAACCGATCCAGCTTCAATGAAATTTTTACCATTTTTTTGCTCCTGTTTTAGGCCAATTAATTTGTTGAAGTTTAACCTATTTAAACAATATCAATAATTTCTTAATTTCTTTCCTTTACTACTAATAGCGCTAATTAATTCGTTAAACTTTAACCTATTTAAAAAATATCAATAATATTTTAGTTTATTCCCCATCCTACTAATAGCTTAGTTATATATCCTACACCAATATTTTTTTTATTTTTTTCTTTCCTCTCAAACGCACTTTTCATAAATGTTATTTTCCCGAACTTTTCTTATTATAAGTTTGCTGACTTTTTTAACATATTTTATTTCCAATTGTTACATCTTTATTGTAAGTTTCTTTATCTTCCATCACCTATACACCAATTTTTAATTTATATAATTGAAATCTGTCTAAATAATTATTTTAAAGAATTTCATCATCTTTATTTGAAAATGGGTGGATCCACAAAATGTAAACCCCCAATTTTTACAACAACTAAATCCATATAATTATCCAGTCCATTAACCCAATGAAGCTCAAATCCAATCTAAATGAATGAAAATCAAAGTATAAGAAAATAAAATTCAATCATTTTGCCTCTATTTGCTCTCCTTTCATTCTCTCTCTGTCTCTTAAGAGAAGAAGGAGGAGAAGACTTTGGAGCTTGGGAGAGAAGAAGACGAAGAAATCATCAAGGAGGAAAAAAATGTTAGGGATTTACTAAGGTACGTAGATACGTAGAGGGAATTCAATCTCACTCATTTCCTACCTGATTTTGAGAAATTGAGGAGTATAAGAATCCATGATTCTTAGAAAAATGAAAATAAAATGAAGGAAAATATGATTTGTTGCATGATTCGAAGGTCCATGTGTATTGCTTATATCCTTATGTTTCTTTCTCCCTTAAATCATATTGCTATTAATCATATGATTCTTGTTAAGGACATGTTAGGTTCTTATGATGTTCAAATGTATTATGTTATGATCCTCTTATGATACCAAACCCAAATGCTATGAAGGAATTTTAGGTTCTATGTTCTATAACCTAAAAAGAAATCTTATGTCATATACCTCAAATCACACATTTCTTACGTTCAATTGAGCTTGACAAAGACCCTAGAAATCACGGATATCCCTATATATGTGTGTGTTGCTGATAAAATGCTTCTTAGTACTAAAATGTATCCAATTGGAAAAAGAAATGAAATGTAAAGCAGGGGAGAACAACCCATGGCGACTCACTACGACACGGTCGTAGTGAGCCCATGCCCGCTGTGGCCAGGCCGTAACGGGGTATTGGGGCCGTAGCGGACCCCTTTAGGGCCATAGCAAATCCTTATAAATCGTAGTGCATTCGTGAGGTTGTAGCGCAAACCCCCTAAATCGAATTATTTTAATACTGAATAAAGTCTGACTACGACCATACTACGACCCACCTTACGGAATCCTCATGCACCCGTAGCGCGCCCCTATCAAACTGTAGTGCACGATTAGGGTCCATAGTGGTGCCTATTCTTATTGTATACTCGTCTTACCTTATTTAATTGATCTCATTTATGAATTATTTTATGTTAGATAATTGATTAATCGATTATGATCCATGGTATTAATATTTTAATGATCTTTGCATCATCATATGTCGTGATTAAGTTAAGTTATTATTTGAATAGTAATGACCCATGCATGTATATTTTAATTATTGTTGTACAATTATGTGACATTTATCATACTTTTAGGTTAGAAAATATTTTTTGATTATTGACATACACTTAGACATCGAGATGTATGCAAAGTAATAATTATGTTAAAATCATAAGATTGTTTGCTATGCATGATGTATTGTAATGAAGATGAGACATGATGAATTAGTCGAGGCACATTGTTTAGGGGAAATAGCCGTCGGGAAGTGATGTAACCTCACTACTAGTAGTGCGGTGTGCTTTTCAATATGGACCCTAGAGAAGTGTTGACCTAGTTAGCCGATGTTAATGGACAAATGTTACTCGAGACTCTTCATGTAAAGATAATAATTGACTTATTATTATGATAATGATATGAGTCAAAGAGAACTTAAATGAATTATATAGCTAGTTATGTAAAGATGTAAAGATAATGTAAAGAATGACGAACATGAAGATAAGATGTATAAGTTCTTCTATGTTTCATGTATGAGATGT
This sequence comes from Pontederia paniculata, assembly GCA_001647135.1. Classification (NCBI taxonomy): domain Eukaryota; kingdom Viridiplantae; phylum Streptophyta; class Magnoliopsida; order Commelinales; family Pontederiaceae; genus Pontederia; species Pontederia paniculata. The sequence continues at coordinate 16,748 of LTAE01000720.1, forward strand.
CTTCCATGTATGTAAGGCTTATGATAATGTTTATGTTTATCCTAAATCGATATATGTTCAAGGATTATGTTTATGTTCATGATAAGTTATATATGATTCTTATGTTGCATGATATAAGTAGACCTTTACATACTCTAACCGGGGGGGCGTCCACCTCCCTTGCTCCTAGATCCATGCAGGTGATGATGCATGATGGAGTTAGTGGTGATGTGTTCATGGCGGCTTTAAATTGCACATGATTGTATCTAGGTCTTGTAGACCTTTAAGTCATTAGTGTTATGTCTAATAAACTTGTTATCCTTATGTTATGACTCGAGTCAATAAGTTTAAGACTCATGTTATGGACCTTATATTTTACCATGATTTTATGCCTATATGTTATATAGATTTATACATGTTTCCGATATCTTGAGTTATTATTATGATATCTTGTTATGTTTTCCGCTGCAATATTATTATTTTGTATCTTCTCATTTATATTATCATGGGCTTGCTTAGTATTATTTCTTAGTGAGCCTATTTTTTTTAGTATCCGCTCGGAGCCTCCGGTGTCCAGGGCTATCAGCACCCGACTAATCAGAAATCGAGGTAAAGAGTAGAATGATATTCCTCTGGCCAAATTGATGACTCCGGGGGTCGAACTCGAGATTACTAGCTCCCGGTCTCTCAACCCGGGAGACACTTCTGTTTTAAGGTCCATGTAGGCGAGGCCCATGTGGGTTGCATATTGAGGGCGTTACACAAAATATGTGCTATATTAATTAATTATTTAAATTACTTTCAAATTGGGCTTTTACTTGTGAACACAAGAAGTTTATGCATATCCAAAATTGTGCAAATTAATTTGAATTGAATAATTATATGTTGGTACCGCATATATATANTATATATATATATATATATATATATATACACTAACGAAATCATTATCGATAAAATATTAAAACTTCAAGCACCATCATTGTTGATAGTAATATTTTTTTTGTTTTTATCAATATCATTATGCATTATCAGTTCTATCATGATATTAGAAAAAAATGTGCATCGGCTCCGAACCCAACCCACCAAGTGGATTACTAAGAAAAAAAAGTTTAATACTGAACTAAAAATCAATCTCTTGCTTTACTATCATCTTAAATTTTAATAAAAGAAGGATGTGAATGTAACAGGCTAACAGAGCATATCAACTGACTCTGAATTTGGAACAACATATGAATTCCTAACAGGGCGATAACTGAAGTGGCATCAAACACATACATGCACAATTTTGACCACCTGACTTGATAATCTGCTCAAAATTCAAAGCTCAAAGTCCAAATCGTATTTGTACCCAAAGAATATGTAAAGGTAGCCTTTCCAACTCTAATTGCACATTACATTTTGAGCATAGAAACTGGGATCATAACACATTGTAGCACATCCAAAAGGATACATCTAACAGCTGATAGCTGAATTCATTTGATTCAACAAAACAAACAAAAGTGCGACTTTGTCACAAGCCATGGACAATGAAAAAGATTGGTGATTACTTTCTTCCCTTTGACTTTGATTCGAAATGAACAGCCTTTCTCTTCTTCTTGCGTATTAATACAGTAGGGCCGCCGCCACCGCCCTCTCTAAATGGCATGCCAAGAAGAGCAAGGAGTCTTTGGGCCTCGACATCCGTCTTTGCTGTGGTTGTTATACAGACATCCATTCCCCTCTGCTTACCAAGTGCTTCATACCGGATTTCTGGAAACACACTCTGATCGCGCATACCTACGCTATAGTTTCCATGCCCATCGAAGCTGTTTTGGTTCACACCTTGGAAATCCCTCGTCCTAGGAAGACCCAAGTTAATAAGCCGGTCCAGAAATGAATACATTACCTACATGTTCAGAGGATGAAACTTTCTGTCAGTATCTGACTCTCTGCATATGAAACACATTGTGTACAATTTTCACATTGAAAAAATATTCTGAAGGACAGAATTGACGCAATTGAGACTACTAAATGGCATGAATTTATTTACTCTCTAACATTCAGTTCAGGCCTCAGTAAATAGGTATCTTCGATTTGAAACAAAACTGGTATAACACCAGAAAACTTTTGAAGGACTGAATATCAATAGTTGAATTTAAATTAAGCATGACTAAATGTATCAAACAGTTACCTGCTAAAACAAAGTAATCAAAACTGTATTGCCTATACATCTAGATGAATCTGGCTTTCTTCTCTTATACTATAAATAGCAAAAACGAATCCATTCAACTCATTGACGCAATTTACTTTTTTTTAATAAAAATGATTGGACTTTTGCTTGATAATCACAATGTTTTTCAAGTTACATTTAAACTGAGAAAACCAGTGCTCTTCTTTCTTTCTGCGATCGCTCACAAGTATCAGAAGACATCCATCATGAAAAGAGCATTGGTTCAGGTAGAAGGAAATGTACATTAGATGCACATGATTTAATATGAGGTGAGCAGACAACAAAAGCCATAAGAGGATCAGCTTGCAACTACAAAGAGTCTTTGGGACATTCAAGAAAAAGTATTCGACCAAGAACCGCTTAGTATTCCTAGTTATATTATACAAAATTTGGAGGAATTATCTCTTGTCACCTTCAGGTGAGATGAGTAACAGCAGGTCATCTAACTGCAGCATTGCAAAGGTGGATTAGGAGTTTTGGGCATGTTGAAAATGAAAATTTGCAAATAAATTTGTTGCACTCAAGGTGAAACTATATCCGGATAAGGGGTTTTATAACAACTTTAGCATTCTTTTTTTCTGTTTTTTTGTCAAAATATTTGAAAGTCGGAACATGACAAGTGCCTTTGGATGGCACTATAAGCTCACCAAATAAACGATATTGTAACCATCTGTTCCACTTATATTTAGTTAACAACTATGATCCACAGTATCAAATGAAATTTCAATTGAGCAAGTGTAAAGAGAGCAACTGGTGGTAGTGCCCCAACCAAGCAGCTCTGCTCTCTTCAACAAATTCTTGAAGAGAGGGAAATGTAGCCTCAAATTGTGTACTTTGCGGCCATGAGAACGTACATGATACTTGGAGATAATTGTCACACATTTCAGAGGCGAGTAAAATTGGGAGTGCAGACAACTCACATTGCCGCGAAGGGTGACGGCTATTCCGACAGTGGCGCCCTCCCTGAGCTTGAAGCTGGCGATGGACTGCCTTGCCTTCGTCTTCACCGGCCTCTGCCCTGTAATGGTCGCCAGGTCCTTCATCGCCGCCTCCAAACCCTTGGAGTTCTGCTCTGCGTCCCCCATCCCACAATTCACCACTATCTTCTCTATTTTCGGAATCTAAAACCCATCAAAAATCAAACTTTTACATGTAACACAGTCGTTCGATCTATCAATAATCAAAATTTCACAAATTAAAACGAAGAAACAAAAAGGCGAACGCAATGAGGGCAGAATAATTTTCTCGAGAGGAAATAAAATGACCTCGTGCATGTTCTGGTAGGAGAACTCATCCTTGAGGATGGGGATGACCTTCTCCTGGTACACGGCCTTCAGCCGGTTCACCTTGTCGGCCTCCGACCTGTCCACGAGCACGATTCCGGAGGATGAAACCGGAGGTGACGCGGTGGCGGCCGAGGCCCTCACGGCCGGAGAACGGACGGCGACGGGAGATGGGCGGAGGACGACGACGGCCGGGAACCGGCTCAGGAGTTGTCTGGAGAGCTGGGTTCGCGCCGGCGACGGCGAGGTCGGGAGCGGGAGGCGCGCGGACGCCATGGTCGGTTGAGGAGTGGAGAAGGAAGTGGATGGAGTTGTCGATAAGAGGAAGACTGCTACTAACAAAATAAATAAGAAAGAGAAATAAAATAATAAAATTCACAAAAAAAACAAAAAAATGTATACGAATATTATGCGGACGACAAAAAAAGAGATTGGCCGCCAGGTTGGGCTTTGATGAGCCCATGAACATGGTAACATAACGTTTTGCTAAAATATGATGGGCCTGTACATGGTCTACCAAATTATTATTATTATTATTATTATTATTATTATTGTGTAGCACAATAAATTCAACGCAGTCTGCATTAATCACTATATTTAGTATGGACTTATGATCATAAGCTCATACTAAAAAAACTTATATAATAATATAAAAATAAGTTAGCTGTTCTACATAATTATATTTCGTATATATAAATTATGGACAATAAAATTAAGATAAAAGAATCGACATTAGACGCAAGCCCCAAAAATTACTCGTTGTATTTATTTTAGAGTTGAATGAAATAAATTGATGGTATTGGATTGTGAAATCATGTATCATTTTAACTCCATTAACTTTTTTATGACATAAATTCAATATTTTTTTTGTTGTTATGCTCTTTTTCTTTTTTTTTTTTTGGACAATTGTTTTCTTACTATATGTGTATTCATTTAGGCCTTGTTTGGGTGTTTTGAAAAAAAATATATCTTAACTTTTTAAAAACTATGTAAGACGTTTCTTGAAAAGTGCCTTAAATGATGAAAAAAAATAGAAAGGGTGTTTGCATCACTTATTAAATTTTCCCCAATACTAAGTAAAGTCATAAAAATATGTATAAAATTTAAACACTTTATAATATAATTACAGATTACGACGATATGTAAATTATTGTAGTACAATATGAATATAATAACATGAAATTCTTGTAATTATTATAATAAGATCATATTAATTTGGGTACTTTACACTGAATTAATAAAGTATCACTAGAAAATGTATATAGTTTGACAATATAATTTAAAATGTCATAAGATAATAGAAAATATTATAACATTATAAGAGTCACTATAATAAGTTAAAATATAATAAGAGGTGCAGAACAATAGATCAAGAAAGGAGCACCCGAGAATGATAATGCAAAATCTTTTAAAAGGAGAGAGCAATTGTATTTGACGCAATATATAAAAGATAACAAAGCTTGAGTCACTAAAATTTTCCAACACTTTAGCATAAAAATTTAAATGCTCCACAAGTTTTTTTTTACTAATATGAAATTTGATGTAAAAAAGTAGGAAAAAGTTACATCATTATAAAAATATATTTGATTTATAAATCTTTTATAATTTATTATAATGAATTTACTATAAGTAAAAAACATGTATTCGTATTATAAATACCCTAAAGAATGATTGAGTCCCAAAAATATTTACCTTACCCTTAACTTTTCAAAAGCTTTTATTTAATCTCAAATACCTAACTTTTTTTATTTTTATTAATGTATTTAAATCTGTAGATTTATTTATTTTTTCTATTTAATTTTATTTTTTTAAAAAAAATAAATGGGGCCATGAAGAATGAGGTGAGAGTTGGATCCCATTTAATTTTTTATTATTTTAATTTCTCAAAATTAAAAAGAGTATAAATGCATAATTATAAAGAAACAAACTTTGAGTATTTGGACTTAGGTGTAAGTGTACGAAAAATAAAGGTAATTGGATAATTAAAACTAGGTGGTGGACTGAAAATAAAATTAATCCAAAATATATAAAATAACAAAACTAAAATATTATATAATATAATAATACTAAAAAAGTTATATATAATATATGATATAATAGTATATACAGACCAATATTTGATGGGGGTCCTACTCCTTGTCTATATTAGCATTATTTTTTTTACTTTTTATTGTGGCAAGACAAGGACGTCCCTCCCTAGAAAAAAAGGTGATGGTTCATTATTATTTTACAATGTAATATGTAGATTACATTGTTTTTTAATCTATTTAAAATGTTTCCCAAACACTCTTACTTAAAATTTTCAAGCAAAGTAAAAGAAAAACTATCATAATGACAATATTCACAAGTTTTACTACATTTCCAAACAGAGTTTTTAGTGACAAAAGATAAAATAAGAATGATTAGATATACTCGATTAATTTGTATCATTCTGAATCAAACATCTAATTATCGACACTTAACTATGATGACTGAGTTTTTCATTAAAAAAATTCTATATTCAAAAAATTCGAATTCGAAATTGGAATCTTTTATAACTCCGTTTCAATCTAATTGATATTATTACATGAACTTCATCGTCCGAAAGTGGGTTCCAACCTCACCGAAAGGAAGAAATGAAGAGGGTCCATGCATGCATGTGTCTTACTCTCAACGTGTTATGCCTGTTGGATGATGCAATAATTTAAGGAGCGTACATTAAAAGGAAGTGTATTATTATTATTATTATTATTATTATTATTATTATTATTATTATTATTATTATTATTGCATAGCATAGACGACGAGATATGCCGAAATGAAACGTTGACACGGCCACATGCACTTTGCAGCACCGGAACCAACAACTCCAACACTTCGTCCCACGTCGTCTTGTCCATCTCCACTTCCTCGTTAGTTCCAAATCTTAGGAAAACCCTATTATAAAAGAGTTTAATGTTAATATACCCGAGTACATCATCTACCTACCTGTATGTTAAACCGTTGAATTTGAGATCTACGATTAATTTATTCACAAATTTTATTTTTTATTTAAGTCTTTCAATCATGAATCTCAGATACAACATTTTAATATATATGGTACATAGTGTATCTGGGTACACCAACATTAAATTCATTATAAAATGTACATATAGTTATAAAAAAAATAATAATTTTCATACAATAACTACTTAAAGAACTTCTTACCATGCACCTACTCTCGGTATTACTATATGTTAATGTGAGATATAAAATAATTTTAATTAAAACTTAATTTAAATTTCCTTACTTAAGATATATATATAATATATCAGATTTAATAAGAGATATAAAATATTTTTAATTTATAACTTAATTTAAAACTTTCTTACTTTATCAGATTTAACATAATTTTAGGTTTCGTGTAAGTTAAGTACAAGAGTGATTTATCAGTTATATATAATAATAAACATTTATCTGATTTATAATAATTCAAAGATTAAAAAATAATAATTCTCAAATAGAATGGGAGAGAGATATAAAATAATAATTTTTTTAGATAAAATATTTGAAGGATGTATCACCTAAATTCTATATATATATATATATATATATAGTCTAGAGAGTTCTATGAATTATAATAACTCATAAATTTAAAATATACAAAATTAGTCACTGAAATCAAACTTTTTCTTAGATTTATTTATGTTTGAATAAAATTGTTATTGCCCGATAATATATGAACTCAGTTAATGATAAATATCATTAATGCATTTTTTTATAATTTCTTTTTCTTACATCTGATATTCACAAGTGAATACTTAAAACTGAAAAAATGAAGATCGACAAATCTAGAAAGAAACTTAAATATTTATACTTCTTATTCAAATTAGAAGGTTTAGGTCAATTTTACTGATCTCCAAACCTTCTTGATACCACCTTACCTTGATTATTTATTTTTAAAGTATCCTTTTGATTTAATTTTCACATCTTCTTGTAATATCAAACAAATAAGTTAATTAATTTTCTTTATTACAATGAACAAATGTAAAAGAAAATTAACATCAAGAGAACCTCGAATCCAATATACATTAGATCGATGAGGAGCACCTTGGGGTGTCCTCTTCTTCACGTATCTCTGCCTTTTCTAGCTTGCACACATGTAGGAAGGAATTAATGTAGAGAAATTGACACAAAAGATATGGAATGGAATGGAAGGCCATACCTTTTCTTCTATGTTGTACACAATTTGACTCCACCCACTAAATGTTCTTCCAATTTTGACACAACAAATTAAAAATACTCAACTGCCAACCGATGGTTAGTGAATATGTGCTCCAAATTGAAAAACTGGAAGTTAATAGTCCCAAGTTTGAGTTTCGGAGTCATCAATTTGATCAGAATTTATTTTACCATTTTTGTCTGAATATCGAATTAATCGAATATTAATACTCCTGAACATCGTTACCTTTTAACCAAAAAAAAAATAAAGATACTCTCACACTCTCATGGTTCTACAATTGACCTCCCTCCACCCACTAAAAATTCTACCTATTATTTTGACAGATATCAGGGAATGATTGGTGGATCAGCTCATGACACATCCATTGATGACCTTCCAACATTCCTTATTAAAATGCATTGCCCTTTTTGTTGTCATCTTCACCACCGGGACAAGTGTTCGTGTGCTCTTTTGATGGATGTCGCCATATATTATTTGGGTGAGCACAGCGTTCTCCCACCATTAGGTAGAGATCTCCATTTTATTGTATATGGTCCTTAATAGAATGTTGTTTTGCACATAGGTCTTTTTCTGTTTTTTTCGGTGTCAACTTTTTTTCATATTAAAAAAGCTTATCAAATTTAATTAAACTCGATGACCAAATTGTAAGGATGATATAGAGATAGAGCTAGTGTGGATGGTCTTACACGGGCACGAGCACCAATACGATCAATTATCGTGATGTGCCGGCTCTATAAAAATTGAACACAACACAACACAACACGAGACCCAATAACCTAGAATCTTAACACACAATTCTTTAAGACACGATTTTTTAATTTTTTTTAATTTAACCTCCAAATTTTATATACTATATAATTAATATAATTATAGTATATATTATATAGTCATTATATTAAAATATTATCATTGTAGTATAATTTTATAATAATATTACAGTTATAATATATGTTAAATTGTTAAAATATTAACTATATAATAAATCAAAAAAATTAAAAATAAGAATGATGATGGCTCGATCTCCAAATATATATATATATATATATATATATATATATAATAAT
>LTAE01000720.1:36545-57053 GCA_001647135.1 Pontederia paniculata
ATGTTTGGATAAAAGTGCTGATAATATCAATAAGTAGTTATAATATTTGTTAAAATAAATATTGACTAATATACCTTTAAAGTTATATGATAACAATATTAAAAGATATGGATAAAAGAGTAATATAGTTGGTTAAAATTAATAAGTCAACAACTTTAAAAATAAGCAGGGGGACCCTGCTTATTTTTTTTCAACTAATAAGTAATTATCTAACAACTTATAAGTAAATATTTTTAGTTACCAAACATGGAGATATTTTAAAAATTACTTATAAATAGTTTTAACCTACTTATAAGCTTAGCCAAACAGGCCCTTATTTTTTCTTTTAAATATTGTATTTATCATTTTGTTAAAAGTTTTGTTTGGCATTGTCTCTAATAGCATTTGGAGATTAGAACGTCAACTTTATTGTTTGGTAAATAAAAGTATGGGATGAAAATATTGATTGGCTTCTAAAAATTAACGATCAAAACAATAAAGATATAAAGAGGATTAGGGATTTATTTATTTTTTTCCAACCTTATCCTCGTACAATCTATCATTTCTTTCGCAACTTAGCAATCACCGTTCAACTACTTTTTTCTTAAAAAAACATCATATATTTAAATCAGGTATCCACACTTTATTGTTTTAATTTTTTTTATATATTGAAAAATAGATAAATTAAATCTTATGAATATTTATTCTCTTCAGTTGAGATTCATTGATGTCAAGAGGGATCAGAGCTATTTGGATGTTTAGACCAAAGCGAAAAAGGATAAAATTCTAATCAAATTAATAATTTTAAAAGTCAAAATATGGAGTATTAACTTTCATTAGACAATTCTCGCTCTCTATGTCAATCAAATTTAATTATGAATATCTAATATTTGACGATTACAAATAATATTTATATATTATTGCATTATAGTAAAAAATATTTAAATTAATATAATATAAAAAGTCAGTAATTTATCATTATACCCAATTATGTTATTTTATATTCCTCAACTAATTTTACCGCTAAGTATATAAAATGCTTATGTATCAATATTCTATTTAAGTGTTTTTTTCACTATTATTATCAATTATCAAATCACTAGTCGCTTATCAAACAATAGCGATATCAAACAAAGTCCAAATAGGATGATTGGACCATAGAATAAAACATATATTGTAAAATAACAAGAATATATTTCTTAAGAAAAAAAAAGTAATTTTAAGTCCGGATAGCTTTTTCGCAAATTTTAAAATATTATTCGATCCATTATCACACCTACTAAATAAACATTTCATGAATTGCTACTACTGAAATGTAGGAAGTCGCTTGGCTCCTATTACATGTCAGCCCGAATACAAAGGGTTTAATTTCGAACTATTGGGTCAGAATACAAAGGGTTTGAAGAATGTAATGGCCACATTCACACGACATGGATCTTTGAATAGGCTTCTTGGGCCGCAACAATTATTATTATTATTATTATTATTATTATTATTATTATTATTATTATTATTATTATTATTATAAGTAAAATATATGTTTGATACTGTGTATACTATAGCTCAATCCACTTATACTCATACTTACATATAAGCATATTAGTGCGGACCTACGCTTATAATCTAGCATTAATAAATTCGCATGAAAATATAAAAAAGAGTGAGTTGTTATAATTATCATTGTTGTTATTAGTCGTAATCTATTAACACTCGGAAATTTTAATTTTTGACTACTACTTCTAGTTTTGGAGAGCTAAATATGTCCTTGAACAAATAATGACTGTATGGTCCCAAGATGATGATGAGAATGAAAGTTAGTCCCACATGGACAAAACACGGAGGTGGTCATGGACTTATATGTAGCATTCTCCCTTATCATTCAAGACGTGTTAGAAGAAAATCGTGAGAGACTAAGTGTCATAAGGAGCAAGGGGACTCCGTATGAGCCACCTCTAGAACCCAAAGCGGATAATATATGGGCCGTTGTGCAACTCTGATACTACCAAAGACGTGTTTTAAATTCGTGCGGATCATGGGCCCAAAGCGAATAATTTCTTGAATGGATCAGAGGTGTTGAGCCCATAAGGGGAAAGAATGTAAGGATCCAAAGCAAGGCCAAGGGTTTAGTCTCATATGACCAAAACACGGAGGTGGTCATGAGCTTATAAGTGATCACCCTTCTCACCATTCAAGACGCATTTTGATGCGAAAAATCGCACGTTAAAAACTCAGTTCTGATCTCTTCGCGCTTACTTCCCCATCCGCCACAAGTATACTGATCGCACAAGTAATAAAAATATGAGTAGAGTGTCGAACTCACGAGGATTGATAAATTTTATATTATGAAATTTTATCTTGAAATCCGATTTATGATTTGCAATGAATTAGAAAAAAGAAAAGAAAAGATAAGATAAGATAAACAATAAGAAGAAAAGATAAAGATAAAATATAAAAGAAAATATTTAAAAGATAAAAATATTTATTTTGTTAGGATTCAAATTCTGTTTCACCACTATTATCTTCTAGATTTATTCAATTAAATGTTTAAATATTAGAAGATGGAAGAATTGATTTAAAATTATAAGGCTCCGGAAATGGATGACTTAATTATTTTAATTTTAAATTAAATTAGGAGTACGTGAATACGTTAAACTTAAAATTAATTAAAATCAAAATGCAGTAAAATCCAATCCTGAATTGCTAGGCCTCTTTCGAGTGAATAGCAACCCACAATTTATGAATTATGAAAACAGATAGACACAAATCTTTCAACTAAAAATTCAAACACTTGAAAACGGCCGAACAAAAATACGTCAAGAAAACTGCTCGCGTCGCGTCCGAAACGGACTGCGTCCAGGCAGATGAAAACATGACTCAGAGAGAAAACAGATGAAAAGGTGAAAACGGTCCGTGTTAGACGAACACGGCCCATTTTGCCTCGCCGAAAAAAAAAGAGAAAATTAATTAAGAGTAAATACTAACAGTATCTTTCGATTAAAGTTAATAAAATACTCAATAAACTTTAAAACTATCAAATCATAAACGAAATAAGGTTTAACAAAAATTATTCCTAACTAAACAAATATGATTCTAAGCCTTAAGAAATAAAATTAGAAAAAACAAACATATATGCAGAATCCTATTGCTCTCTAAATCTTCAATCCCGCTCCAAGGCTTCTCCTCCAAAGACCTGGAAAATATGAGGAGTCTCTGATTCTTTCCTGTCTTTTGAGAAATATGTTGTCAGAGAGAATAATTTTCTTCTCTTGATTTCATGTATCTCTTGAGAACCTTGTATGTCTATTTATAGGGTAGAATCAATCTCCAAGGGGTCTCCAAATCTTCCACAAAGTTGAGATGTTTTCAAATTCTTTCCAAGTCAAAATAGGAAAGAATTTATATTTTTTCAATTAAATTCGTAACTCTCCTTTAGGCTGAAATTTAAACCATCAAAACTCTTCCAAATCTTCTCAAATATGATTCCTTTTGATCCCCAAGGAGTTAGGATAAGATAGGAGTCCTTTTCCAAGTCATATTAGGAAGAAGGATGATAAAATCTTCTAATTTCTCTTCAAATTCGTAGCTCTCTCTTGGGCTGAATTTTTGGACTTCAAAACTCTCTCAAATTCATTAAAAATATGTCTCTAATAGTTCCCAAGGAGTTGTATAATGATTAGAAGTCTTTTCCATGAAGTTTTGACACCTTTTCCTAGTCAAATTCTTCAAAAGAATCATTCCTAGTTGGAATAGGAAAAGTTGGAAGTCCTCATTCAACTGAATTTCCTCAAGTGAACCAATTCCTATTTGAAGTAGAAAATGTTATGAATCCTTTTAATTGAGAGTCTTCAAATAATAAACTCCTCAAAAATTATATAATATCAAATAGTGCGATCGATTGATTTTGCCCTTTGCAATATTTGCCATAAATTGATGTCATCTGGCCTGAAAATTAATCATCAAGAGCACTTAGGTAGAATCTGACTCATGAATGAAATATAAACTGAAATAACTAAAATAATGCATGAATTAATGTAAAATACTAGAAAAATAATATAAAATAGATGCATATAATATGTATATTTTTGCATGCATCACCTTTTAAATTCGTGCGGGTCATGAGCCCAAAGCGAACAATTTCTTGAATGATGTTGGGGGCGTTACAATGCCTACCGGAAGGCACGAACCATAAATAAAAATTAGGGGAGGTCAAAACATATAGAAGTATTAAAATTTGATGGGGGGGGGGGGTTCAAAATAATAAAAGACATTAGGGAGGTTTAAACCCAAAATCTTTAAATGTATATAGAAATAACTTATTCACTTAAGCAACTAAATAATCGTATTACTTTCTTAGTATTTATTTTATTTATTAACTTTAACTACCTTTGTGGGTCCGCCCAGCGCGATCTAAAAATATATGCACACTTTTATAAAATTTTAAATATTACGTAGTTATATCAAATTTGAATCGTGAAACAATTTTTTTCATGACTTTATTAATTCATTCTTCCTTTTCTGTAAATTTTGTAATACTCAGATCCGTTAACCCGCAACCCGAATCCAATAAAGGAAAAATGCACTATAAATACAACATAGGGGTTTGTGCCACATATTTTTTTATTATTATTCAAAAATTTTGTGGTAGGCCCTAGGTAAGACGGACTCTTCCTCTTCTCCCTCGTCTTCATGATTGTTCTTCGATCCGTCTCTCATCCGATGTATTTTGTTCGGCCTAGAAGAAAAAGATCCACGATCTCAACATGAGAGAAGCCGAAGAGGACGCCCCCGAACACATAGGACAAATCCCAACAAACCTGAAGGTATATTCCCGGGCGAATTTCTTGTACATAAGATGATATTATGAACCTTGCATGCTTTCGCGGATTTTTTCCTAGAGATTTGTATATGCGATCAGACCCTAGGGTTGCCGTAAAAACCGTGTACAACCCGAGCGCGCCAGGTGCGGGCGCAAGGCGATGCACGACGGGCACAGCATGACGACGCGCAACAGGTGGCACGACGGTGGTAGAAGTGCATGACTTTTTAATGATCTGCTAATAAGAAGAACCTAAGGACTTTGTTGAGGTAAGGGTGCAAAATTAATAACATAAGTAGGACGCCGACCATTGTTTGGAGCCGCAATGTTAATTATATAGGGCATGTAGTGTGGCTGCTACCTGATTCCTGTTATACAGCTAGCTCCCATTGTGCAACGAATAGGATACACGTGCATCATTCCCTTTTTAGGGCATTGGCCGTGGTTAGTGCACCACCACTGACAGTCAGTGTATCTGGAAGACTCATGAGCAATTAATTAAAGTACCCCAAAGTCATCTGAACACATTAATGAGATAAGATATAATATTGTCAAAGTGATTCATATTAAAGTAATTACACTAGATCTTGTATTTTACTATGTCCTGACGATGTTCCAGGGCAGATGTATAATCCTGATGTTGTTATAGGATATTTTACTCTATCTATGTTCTGATGTTATTTTAGGATATGAGATACAATCCTCATGCTATTCCAAGATATTGTTATTTTTTTTATGTTGTTCTAGGACAGATGTTGTCCTAGGATATGAATGATTTTTCCTGATGTTGTTCCAAGATATATGGTGAATATGAACCCTTGATGTTGTTCCAAGAGAGTATGACTATACCCTTTATACTTACCATGATGATCATTAGTATAGTACACAAAACTTGATTTAATGCCAACTTGATATTCTTATTCATGCTAATGGTTATTACTTATCTTATGTACTTGATGTCTTACATACTGAGTGTCTTATGTTCATGGGATATCATTTCTCCTGTGTTGAATCCCACAGGTAAATAGACTGTGGTGGATTCCTGATGCTGGTGGTGTGCGATGGCTGAAGCTCGTGGTGGATCATGTCTACACATGGATGTCTTTGGAGTCTCCTTTATCATTAGATCCCTCTGTTTTGAATAATTAAGTTGTATGATCATCTGCCAAGATATTGAACTCCTTGTTATTAAGAGACATGTAGACTCTCAGTTTGTTCACCTTTCGCATTTCTATCTATTGGACATTTTAGTCATTTCAGTCTTGTTTTGTTTTTCTATATTTATTTCACAAAATTTTTATTGACTAGTCAATAGGGTCAAAGCATAAGTCAAAGTAGCATTCCCATGTTCACATCTTTGTCACGTGGCGGAATGTGGGTTTGCGGGCGTTACATCTTTTGCTGTTGTTTGTCTTTAGCTTTTTTTTGTAAACGTTGTTGTAATATTGGATTAGTAGTTCATTTTTTTCCTTTTTATGTCTTTAGATGTCGACCGCATGTTGCTTCTATGCTCGATTTTCTAGTTGCTTCTCATCTCACCAAGCTTCTTGTTTCTCATAATTGCTTCAGGCGAAGTTGCCGGGTGAGATAGACGACATGTAGCTTGCTTCCAAGTTGGCCCGCCATGAATTTTTTTTAATATATCTATTTATTGTTATTACAAGCATTTTTATTCAAAAATAGATCTACTTATTTTGCAAATATTCTTTCAACATTTAATATATATATATATATTAACACACTAATTATTTTTAATCAATTAACACAAACATATATATATATATATATATATATTTATATATAACATAATTACTAAAAAAAACTTCAGCAGATCATGGATCCTCCATAACTTAAAGCCCAAATTCACTTAGGCCATGTTTGGATATGTGAACTAGGGCAAAAAACAGCCCCATTTCCTAGTGGTTCTAACAAACACCAACAAAAAAATATAACGATTATCAAAATTAAGTTCTCATCAAAACTCAAGTGACTAGAATTTGTTGGTCTTAATATTTGCCAATGGCAAAAGTTGGCTTGGTTGGGACCATTTTTTTGTTTTTAATTTTGTTCAACTTTCCTTTATTACTTTCATTTTTTACATTTTTTTCTTAACTTTATTTTGGGTATTATACTTTTATATTATCTTAATTTTTTAATTAGATCATCTTTCTAATTAAGTCACTCAATTAATATATTATTACACTAATTTATATTATTATATTTAATTAAGATATTATTTGACATTAAGTTTCCTTTTTTTATTACAATTTAGTTTTTTATGTTACATTAATTACATCTTATTTTGCATTGTATTTTCTGTTAGTTCGGCTTTAAATAAATCTTAGTTATTTTACTTAATACATGAAGTTATTATTTGATACGATAATACATTAAATTATTTTTTTGTATGTAATTAAGTTATTAACTGATATTATCATTTTTTGATTTTATCTTATTTTTTGTTCTTACATTGCTTTTTATTTTTGTTGTTAAATATTTTTCTTATCTTAATTAATTTTTAGTATTATTTATTTGTTAGCTCACCCTTGATCAAATTATAAAAAAATATGTTTAATATGTGAAGGTATTATTTAAATATAATAAATAGTAATTACTATTAGTATTTTAACACAAGTTTGCATTATTAATTACTACAGTAATCATGTAAAATAAATAATAATTAATTATCATAATTATATATTTAATTAAATATTTTTATTTAAAAACATAAAATTAATTTTTAGTTCTAGAAGTTTATCTAAACATTCGTCGAACTAAACCATTTAATCAACATTTTAATTCTTCATCATTACACTTTCTCATCCAAACAACATATCAAAATTTATCTATCCAATCAATTAATTATTAAAATTTAATAATAATATAACTTCTTGCATTCAAACGGTCTTTTAATATTATATTCCGACTAAGAATTTTTTTTCAGCTTGGTTTGATTAGTTTGTGTATACCGATATGAATTTTTGGTAAAATGTTCAACCTTTTTTTTCTCTCATGGTGCGAAATTTAATATTTACTAGTTTAATCGATCCTAACCAATCGTTTTTTTTTAGGGTTCAAGTGGCAACTCTTCATTATTGTTTCAGGAGGCTCAATGAAATAATTTATAGTTTATATAAGATATTTTGTTGCTACCAAATATTTTTGAGGAGTCGCACCAAATACAAAAATATTTTTTTTCATTATGTAACTTTTGGATTCAAACAAAACAGTGTTGAGGCAAGTGGCGAAGTTGAGGGGCCATGTAACCAGAATTTTTTAACTACAAGTTGCTCTGATCAATTCAGGAACATTACCAACTCTTTCCATTACGATATGTTGGCAATTCTTAGACTGACATCAATTTGAAGCTTCTGAAATAAATTACGTTAATAGGGGAAGTAAAGAGATGGCAAATGAGTAATTGTTATGAACTATCTTTCAAATCTTAGACTTTGTTTGGGAAGTAAGTAATGAAGGGGTGGTACGAGATGTTGGAGTATAGGATAGAGTGGTAGAGCGTGGTAAAGTGTGGTGAATTATTATTAAACATATATTTGGATAAAAATTTATAGTGGTGGATGAGTTAAACTAAATCATGACATGTTTGAATAATTTAAATAAAAGTTATTTATACACTTTATTATATATTACTATTTATGACTCTTAATAAATATAATATTATTATATATTTATTTGATTTATTATAACATTTATAAAATAAGATAAAAAAGGTAAATGAACTCAAGTCAAATATTTTTCTCTCATAAATTAAAATAATACAAGGAAGAATATTATTTTAAATGAACTATAGTATAATTTTAAAAAATTATTTATAGGGATAGTTTTACCTATAAAATTTTATTCCCTCTAATTCCACCAATTTGGTAGAATGAAATATGTGAGATTTAGAAGTATGACTCACCCCTTCAAACACATATGGGAACTTTTATAACTTTTTTATCCAAACATAATTTAACTAACACCATCCACTTATCTTCCATCTTATTCCTCCTAATATCTCAATCCAAACAAGGCCTTAGCATTAAATTAAATATGGAGTCTAACTTTAATTTGTAATAAAAATATCTCATCATGTTAAGTTTGTTAAACTATTCTTTTATCTATAACAAGTAGTCACTTATATTACTATTCATGTCATCTTATTTTTTTTACATTTTTAAATGTTTTATGTCTTTATTAGTTGTAACTTGTAAGTAGCCGTGCGATCCAAGACTGATATTAATTTAACTATTATATAATAAAATTTGATAAAAAATCGATTTAACTTTCAAAATCTGAATTGTACCATATGAACTCAGAAAAGTAAAAAAGAAAATTCAATTCAATTCAAAACCAAATAAATTCAGTAATATCTGTTTTTCTTTTTACATTTTTGAATGTGAACTACAAAATTCATATGAAAAACACTCAAGAATGAGAATAAGCTTAAAAGTACAATAATTATTATATTTAATTAGACCAATTATGGTAGTAAGTATATTATGTATAAACATATGTCAGAAATTTAAATTACAAATAAAATACTTGATTTTTAAACTATCCATATAAGAATATCAATAGTTAAATATATTTAATTTGAACTAAATTATGCAATAATTTTATATTGTTGATAAGTAATCCTTATTCTAAATGAGTTTATATTTTTAATTGATTTATTTAAATTTTTATTTAATTCAAAATTTAGTTATTTATCTAGATTTTTTTGTTATTGTTGATGGGACAAAATTACAAATGCTTATTATTTTCAGAAAATAAAACTTAAGAAATAATAAAAATAAATTAAGAATCTAATTTTAAATTTGATTATAATTATATTATGGTCATTATTATCCTTATAATATCCAAATTTAGTTGACGTAGAAGCTTGAATGAAAATCAACAATAAAATATTCTCTTTATGATTTTTATTATATTTCGAATTAATAGATAAACATAAAAAACTAAATGTATAGTTTATATATTAAAGATTATAATTATAGTTGAAGTCAAACTCTTAACAAAAAAAGATGATATAGATTATTAAATATTAATTAAAAATATTATGAAAATATTATTTTAAATACTAAAAATTAGGTGCTATATTTGGATGTAAGTGAGTGACTGCGTAGGTAAAATGAGTAATTAATTACAAATTAAATACTTGAAAGACACTTTTATTATAAATCAAAGTTGGAGAATATATTTGAGCTAAAGTTATAATAAATGGAAATTATTCGATGGCAAAGCGACCTACTCATTTTTTGATTGAACGTTCTCACTTGAGGAGACCAACTGATGATCAAGCTTATTTAACTCAAAAATTTTGATAGATTTAATTTTTAATCCATAGAATCATATCATAAAAAAAATATATTGAATAAGTATAGTTGACTAATATAAATTATTAAGTATAAAGAATGCATAACATCTTCTTATTTAAACTTATAGATTGCTTTTTTGAACTTCATTATCAAATAGTAAGTTAAATATTTGAACTTTTAAAATAAATTTATTATATAAAGTGAGAAATCACATAAAATTCAAATTTTCTATTATTTCTTTTGTTGTCATCTTAGTATCCGAAGCGGTATCATCCATCAACTCATGCGGCACTAAAGAGTACCCATCCACCGATTGAGGCCGACCCAATATAGTCTCGACTAATTTGGCATCGCCACGGATCATTGCATTGTAGCCCGTGTGTGATCCAGCCCAATAGGGCCATGCGGACTTAACGTCATCCCCACCTTTTGTGGTTTGCTCTTTGCTGACTGACTAAACCGGTAAGCTTGAATTTGAAAGTACAATGACTTTGAGCGAGAATTTTATGCAAACTTAAGATATGCTTAAGCAAGGAGGAGCTGTTTAATACTCCGCCCAAATTTTTTTGATAAAATTTAATATTAATTTTATTTATTTTATCAGAGTACATTTTTTTGGTACCCCTGCGGGGCCCCCGGTGTCCAGGGCTACTAGCACCTGATTAATCCGGAGTCGAGGTGAAAGAGCAGAAATGATTATTCCTCTGGTCAAATTGGTGTCTCCGGGGCTCGAACTCGGGGCTACTAGCTCCCTTGTCCCTTAACTCGGGGCGCACCTCTGCTAACTAGGTGTGCCAATCAAACTTGATTATTAGAGTACATTTTTAATCGATTGAATATATTTACTCGAAATTTGAAACATGTCTCCATCTTGGAGTTCTAAGTGAGTTAGCTTTTCTGAATAAGGGCCCTGCTATTTTTACCATGATGAAAGGCTGCCTACTGGGATCCCAATAGATAACCAGTCCTTGCTCTGACAAATGCATCACTTCCCTGCCTACTTGCACTCAAGCTCAAGGGTCCTGCCTGCTATGATTCCCCCTCCATAGAAAAAAAAAAAAAAGAATGCCCACCAAGTGGAAGAATTGGTTAGCTCTGCATCACCACAAGGACACAACACACAACCATATCTGTCCACTACAAACCCAGAGAGAGAGAGAGACAGAGAGAGAGAGAGAGAGAGAGAGAGAGAGAGAGAGATTGCTTTCTCGTGCTGTGGAAGGATGGTCCACCAGTGAAAGAAGGACAAGTCACGGAAACGAGATCACAAGAACAAAAAAATAAACAGAGTTAAGTGACTATAAATATAATATTCTATATATTGCCCAGTAACATGAGACTGATTGAAGAACTACAAACACTGATTGCCCAAAATTGGAAGATGACATTCTCACAGGTACATTTTGGTGCTTCTTTTTGTACTAATTAATTATGACATGATTATGCTCCAAGAAATTTATGATCGTACGGGAACTTTTCTTCCGACAAAAATAACAAGTTTCTGGATAATAATGACCTTGTTAGATTTTTTTTTGTTAGCTTTTAAGGCATGTGAGCTGCAATATAGCAGAGGAATATTAAGTGAGTTCTTAAGTGAACCTTCTGATACTTAATTAATGATGAACTTTTCAAAAAAAAAAAAGTTCTTAAGTGAACCTTGCTGTCACACATTGGAACAAGGAGATAAAAAAAAGAAGCAAGGAATTAATGTTAAATTAGATATGCTACTAATAATTTTAAAATTTCAGAATTATAAAAATAACAATATTTTTATATTTATATTTTTAATATTCTTCTTCGTATGTGGACTGCTGATAATTTTGATCTAACTCAAATCTCAATACGTGAATAATTAAAAGAGAACTTTTAATATGAGCAACAATGAGATTTGAATTTAGAATATCTGACTCTGATATTATTTGAAATTAGATATATTGCCAATAATTTTAAACATTTAAATTGACAAAAAATATCTTTATATTTATATTTTAATAATAAAAGAATGACTTGAAATTACTCTATCACCCACTTAGATGGAGAAATATAGCAGAGGAATATTAAGTGATTTTTTAAGTGAACCTTGCTGTGACACATTAGAACAGGGAGATAAAAAAAAAGGAAGAAATGGATATTAAATTAGATATGCTACCAATAATTCTAAAAAAATAAGTTTATATAAAGTTAATATTTTATATTTATATATTTATATTTTATTTTATATGTGCGTCGTTTATAATTTTAATCTAGCCCTAAAGTTCAATACATAGACAATAAAAAATTAATTAACTTTTAATATTTATATTCTAGGTCTCGTGTCATGTTAAATTAGATGTGTTACCAATAATTTTAGAGGGGCAAAGAGTGTGCAGTGCTTTATTTTACAGCAGCCCACTCCTTCTCACATTTTTTTATAAGCTCAATAGTATGAACTTATAATTATAGACCCATACTGAAATATTTATATATAATGTAAGGAGAAATGGACTGCGCTATAATATAAAGCGCTGGACAAATATTTTATCCATAATTTTTAAAATTTAAATCAATAGAAAAAATAATATATTTATATTTATATTCTTACGAAAAAAGAATGACTTGAAATCACTCCATCACCCACTTAAATGGAAAATTTTGAATTCCCCAATAAATCATTATATAAATTGGGAAACTATTTAATGAATAAATGACATATATTCGAACCTAAATTTGGAAAAAGATGTTTTAATGCTGCATTCTTTTTTTGGCGCACATAAATGGAATGAGAGAAATAAATCTCGCGTCCCTTTTTTAGTAAGTAAAAAAAATACGATCATATTATTATTGTTATTATTATTATTCGCTGGCATTAGCAACAAAACGTGACGTTTCGCAATAAAAACACGCAACAAATGACCCCGCAATATATAACGACACAAAGATGACCGCTGGGTCGGTTCCACCTTCCGTGTGTAGGGCCCACGAGCGCTAGCCCAGAACGAATCCGGGTAGTTTTACGGGTGCAAAATGGACAGGAGAGAGAGAGAGAGGAGAGAGAGAGAAGAGAGAAGAGGAGAGTGAGAGGAGAGTGAGAGGAGAGAGGAGAGAGATAGAGAGAGAGAGAAGAGACAGGAGAGAGAGAGAAGAGGAGAGAGAGAGGAGAGAGAGAAGAGAGAGAGAGGAGAGAGAGAGAAGAGAGATAGAGAGAGAGAAGAGAGGAAGGAGAGAGAGAGAGAGAGAGAGAGAGAGAGAGAGAGAAGGGATAAATAAGAAGCCGCAGCTGCGAGAAAAAAAAAAGAAGCCTCGTCGTTTAGGAGACATCCTAAAAGAGAAGTCTTTGGGGAGCGAAGTCCACAGCAGAAGGCACCACGCGACGCCACACACGCGCTCGCAACTACCAACAGCCATCCGCCTCGTATCGCCCTCCAATCCTTGTATGGTGTGGGTTAACCCGCCGGCGGACGGCGCTGCTGGTGCCTGTGGCGTCGGCGCCACGGAAGGAGGAGGCGCCGTGGGCGGCGCCAGCGGCGGCTTCTTCTCCGGCTCTCAGCAGCAGCGACAGAGGCAAAGTGGTAGCAGTGTTTCTCCTCCGGGCATGGCGCTCCACGGTCTCGCGGGCTCCGCGGCCGCCGCCTCTGCTGCGGTGTCGTCGTCGTCGGAGGACGCCGCGAAGAAGATCCGGAAGCCATACACCATCTCCAAATCGAGGGAGAGCTGGACGGAGCAGGAGCACGACAAGTTCCTCGAAGCCCTCCATCTGTGAGTCCTTTCTCTAATTTCTTAGCTCTTTCCATAATCTCTGCGCTACTTGTGGTTCACGGGGCTTAAAGTTCAGATTTTTCACTTCTCATCAAGGGGAAAAAAAAGCATTGGTTTCCTTATGGTCGCGTGTTGCAGATTTTAACATATTAATAGTTTCTTGTGACAAAATTGAACATAGGTTTAATTCTTCAATCTGCAAAAATTGACAGCTGAAAGATTTATGTTCCAGAGCTGCTCAATGACAATTTGTCAGAGGGCGTTTCTGGTTTCATTGTTAATATAAGAGATACTGTGAAACAATCGTTTTAATAGATGATTTTGACATGCACAAGTGAAAGATTATTTTGGCGATTCATTTGGGAGGGCATAGATTGACTTTATGTATCATTCTCTTGCTTGCACTCTTTTGTAGCTTGTTAATTCCTTAGTTAAAATAGAATAAAAAAGATGAAAAAAAATGTTTTTGTCTTACTTAGCATTGTTTGGATGCCTATGCAGAATGATATATCAACTGTTGTTGGCTTCCTCTTCGTGCCCGCAAGTTTGAAATAGCTTGGGTGCGAAGATGTAGCTTTTACTGCATCTCGTCGTGCCGTGTGAAGTGGCATGGCAATACTCAATATAGAACCACCCTCTTAGTGAGCGATTGCCTGATTCTCTTGGCCATTTTTGATATGTTAGTTCCAACTTATTATGTGATTTCATGATCTGTGTTTCTTATTGTTTCGAAACTTGAACTGCAACCTTTTCAGAAAAAAAGAAACTTGAACTGCATAAATAGTCATGTAATGCAGTAGTCCAGATCAACGTGGGTTGAATTATAAAATTGTTATTAGAAACAATATTCATCTGGTCTATTGTTGCATAAATATAAAGTTATCATAACCTTTAACTTCTTTTATGATTACTTGAGTTCAGATTTGATCGTGATTGGAAAAAGATCGAGGCATTTGTTGGCTCTAAGACAGTCATCCAGGTATAATTTGAAAATCTACATACTAGTATACTTCTATATATGGTATAATAGTTCTAAGGTGTTTTGCTTCATTATATGATGTGAACTTTAGCTGCAAGAAGATTCACTTGTATAAATAAGAACTCTGTGGAAATTTTAATATTTCCTCTGGTTTCCTCATGGAGAATAGCATTGAAATATAATATATAAATGCCCTTGTTTATCAAATTGAACATCAATTTTTAACAATTTAACCAGATTTTTCTTTTGATTCAAATTTTAAACAATTATATCATTATGCATCTACATTTCAATTATATTTGGCATATCTTTCTGTTAGATTTTATGTAAAAGTAAGAAAATCATATTTGGTTATGAAGTATGAGTTTCTTCATAATTTGGTAGAAGAAGATTTTAAGGTCATTTCCGCTAACACACTCTCCTTCTGCATTTAAGCCTAAACTATAAATTTATCAATTTTAGTCCCCGAACTTAATCCGATTTGTCAATTTAGTTCTTCCGTTAAATTTCATCCAAAATTCTGTTAAGTTGATTTTTTTAAAGTTATGAAATATCACTTTTACCCTTAATTCTTTAATATAATAAAAAAATATAAAAATAAAAATAAAAATAAAATAATGATACAAATATTATTAATAATGACTTTTTAATAATTATGAAATATTTTGATCAAGTTGTTATTTTTTAAAATTTTTAAATACTTTTTATAATATTTAAAATAAAAGTGTAAAAAAAATAATTTTAACAGAATTTTGGATGAAATTTAACTTAAGGACTTGATTGACAATTCAGCATAAATTCAGGGACTAAAATTGGTAAATTTATAGTTTAAGGTTATATGAGCGTAAAAATTTTAGTTGAGGGGGTCTTAGCTGAAATAACCAATGGATAGTTAATCTTGCTTTCTCAAATAAAAAATAAAAAGAAGTTAAATTGATCTAGAAGCATTACCTAAAGCTACAGAAATTGATGTTGCATTCAATTTGTTTGTTCTTTGTTCCTTTCGTTTTTCTTCTTCTTTTCTTTATTTTAATTTGACACAAGTCAACACTGTCTAAATATTGGGAATGTCCCTTACAGATAAGAAGTCATGCTCAGAAGTACTTTTTAAAAGTTCAAAAGAATGGAACAAGCGAACATGTCCCACCACCCCGTCCCAAGCGTAAAGCAGCTCATCCATATCCACAAAAAGCATCTAAAAATGGTTAGATATGTTCATCCTTTCTTTTAGTTTTGATGTTATCAAGAGTCTAATTAAATATGATAACCTTAAAACCTTGCAGCTCCTTCTCCATCTCACCTAACAACTGCTTTCCAAACACCATCATGTTTGCTTGAACAAGGCTATGCTCTTACAAAGGATCCTTCATCCTTGTTACAAACCACGGTTACAGGTGCAACGATGTCTTCTCCAGCTCAACAATCTCTTCAGCCTCCTAGTCTGGTACACTTGGAAAGAGGTAGATTTTTTAATGCTTCTCATAAGAAATTGATCCTCAAATGCCACTTCTAATTTGGGTTCTCATATACAGAAGATATGGGTTGTGCAGGAGCTGTCATGATTGCCAATTGTTGTTCCAGCAGTGTTGACAGCCCTCGGGAGTCATTGTCATTGCTTAAAATGAATGATCAAGGGAATCAAGTCCCATCATTTCGTGGTCAGTTCCTATTTCACAAACTAATCATCAATGGAAGTGTATTCATCAACTTGTTCTCATGATTCTTGAATTCTGTTTATAACTTTGTTGCATTTTGAAGTACTGAATCGTTCTTCTCATCAGACCTATGTAAATCTTACTAATACATTAATAGAGCTATTAAAATATAATGCTTCGCTTTCTCAAATAAATAAGCTTCTACCTTTTCTGCTGATGGCTTAGGAGTTGATTAGATCTGAATCATTGGTCTTCCGTCTGGTTCGAAACATTATTGTGTCTTGTTGTATATTCGTGCATTCTTGTAAAAGAACTGATGCCTTTGAGTTTTGACTGAAGTTTGATGACCTGAAAAACTTTAAAAAATGCTTTATTGATATTCATAGCCTGCCTTTCTCTATTGTATCCATCAACTTGTTCTCGTGATTCTTGAATTTTGTTTATAATCTTTGTTGCATTCTCAGAAGTACTAAATCATTCTTCTCACAATGGCTATATAGATCTTACTTCTACATTAATACAGCTATTAAAATATAATGCTTCTATTTCTCAGATAAATATGCTTCCACCTTTTTCCGCTGTATGGCTTAGGAGGTCATTAGATATGAAACATTGTTTTTCCTCTGGTTCTAAACATTATCGTGTCTTGTTCTATGTTTTGTAACTGAGAAGCTACGTTCTAGTAAAAGAAGCGATGCCTTTGAGTTTTGACTGAATTTTGATGACATGAAAAACTTTGAAAAATGCTTTATTGACAATTCATAGCCTGCCTTTCTCTAGGAACTTGTGAGCTGAAAGGGTGATTTACATATCTTTATTGATTAGTCTCTTTTATTTAAATTACTTTTCCAAATGCACTGCCTATCTTAAAATTATCAATACCATAACTTTGTCTAGGAACTCGTGAGCTGAAAGGGTGATTTACTTATCTTTATTGATTGGTCTCTTTTATTTATATTACTTTTCCAAATGCATTGCCTATCATAAAGTTATCAATTCCATAACTTTGTCTTCTTGTTCTAAATAAGTGACACAGCCTAAGTTGCATTCTTTGTTGATTTTGTTCTTTAACTCAACAAGACTTCCATAAATACCATGCTAATTTTCGGGACTTTTTTGTTTTTCATTTCTCTTTTTTTCTGCTAAGTGTACCTCTTCCCTTGTGCCAAAATTCTAAACACAGAACTAACACACTTAAATTTTCATTCACCGAAGTTATGCCAGATTTTGTGCAAGTATACAACTTTTTAGGCAATATTTTTGATCCAAGCACAAGCGGCCATTTGCAGAAACTGAGAGAGATGGACCCCATTGATGTTGAAACGGTATACCATTGACTACTTCATAACTTCTTTATTGTCTTATTATTTTTGGTTTATCTTTTTACCTTCTACATGTTAATATGGCTGCAATCTTGTTCTAGATTAGCACCCATTATAATTTCTTAAATGATTATGACATGTTGAATGCAAGATAAAGAAGCTTCTTTCCATGTACACATCAAGGTCTTTGGTCATAGTACATCATCATGTAGAGAACTAGATGTTCTCAAGTAAACCAACAATCAGAAAATCTTGACATGAAATGCAAGATAGCTATTCTTACAATCCTTTTTACAATTTGGTTTCCCATCCTTTGGCATATCATTGCATGTATGATATTGAACGAGTCACAATTTCCATTTTTACTTTCAATTCTATGTTAAATTTTAAAAGTCCAGTTTGCAGGCATGTTATGCTGCAATTCCCTCTTCTTAAACTTGTATGCTTTTTCGCTTTGCTGTTTGTTTAAGCTAACTTTCTCCAAATCATAGTTTCCACTTTGATACTCTTATGTACATCGTATTTTAGATGTTTGTTTCCATTCATGGTTTCTGAAGCTTCTCTGCAATAATAATGACCTTTATGATCAACGTCTAGGTTTTACTGCTGATGAGAAACCTCGCCGTCAATTTGACTAATCCTTATTTTGAAGATCATGTAAGTTTACGTCAATCTCATTATTTATTTTTGTTATCAAAGAAACTATATATCTCCGTATCCCTTTTACGAGCATATAAATGCTTGTTTTTCTGCAGAAACAGCCTTTTTATAGATCTCTTAGCTGTATTTTTGTGTTAAATTTGGACATTTCACAGGGATTCAGGTCTTGGCTATTCATTCTATGAATATGAAATACCATAGATAGAAAAAAAAAATGTTAATTTGCTGCATGAAGTTGATTATACCAAATTATGGTCTCCATGTGATAGATGAAAGGTCTGGTACACCAAACACAAAATTGAATACGAAGTTTGAAGTGACTTTTATATAAGTATCTTGCTAGCTTTATGAAATAATTGCCATTGTGTTCATGATATTCCTTTGTTTTGAAATCTGTGCGCT
The DNA here is from genome assembly GCA_001647135.1 of Pontederia paniculata. NCBI lineage: Eukaryota > Viridiplantae > Streptophyta > Magnoliopsida > Commelinales > Pontederiaceae > Pontederia > Pontederia paniculata. The sequence continues at coordinate 55,415 of LTAE01000720.1, forward strand.
GTCTAACTGCGAAGCAGAATCCTCAAGTTGTCGAGCATACTTTTTAGTTTGTCATGTAAATTGTTCTCTTTTTGAGTTTCCTTGTCTTTTCAGTCTTGTGCTCCAAGAGTTGCATTACACCTACGGCAATTTCATTCTTCTGAATCCCTACAAAACTTTTCTTACATATGCGGGAAATATTTTTATCAATGCAGAAAAGGTTACTCTCAGTTTATGATGTTGATATGCTCCAAATGAGTTCGGGGAGTGCTGAGAAGCTTCTTCCAGCATAGCAGCCTTTGAATGTCGCATTCCAGTTAGTTCATTAAGCTCGCCATCTTGTCTGTTTTATTTCAAAATGCAAAGTGGTTAAGTTACTTGCTGACAATGAGAGTTATGTTCCAGGGTGAAAGGTGAATAATTATCGGTCTACTGGAACAGCTGCATGCCAGCACAAGGGAACTGCTATGCGCAGTCGCCGGTTCGAAACCCTTCCGAAAGCAGTCCATGCTACATGTCTGCTGAGTTTTCTCATCAGAATGAGCCTTTGATGCCCTACATATCTGCTGCCATGATACAAGTAGATGGCTTAAACAAGTGGTTGTGAGGCTCCTACTGTAGGTTTCTGCACAACCCTGATATCCAGGGGGGAAGCTTTGTTATATATGGGTTCAATTATTTGTAAATTCCCAGCAATCTTTTCTTCAGCAATGTATCAATATATATATCAGCTTATTTTATTCACAGAACCGACGCACTATCTGAACACTCCTGTCACTTCCATTTAGTACTCGCAAGATGATTCAATTTCGACTTCTTTTCTATATATTTGTCAAAACATAAAAAGTTTGCAGTTCCTTTTGCGAGGTGATGCATTCCCCCTTTTGTGTGCAAAACTTCCAATTTTTCTGATTCATTTTTATCCTTAGAAATGTAATCGTCAAGGAGAAGAAATAAAACAGCCAAGGCCACATTTTTGTTTTGCACATATTCTAATGTTTTAAATTTTTTAAGAATAGTTTGGTTTGACGTAATTGTAAATTCGGAATGTAAATGATTGTAGTTAGAAATTTTGATATGATTTATATTTACGGGAGTTACTTTTCCTTTGTTTGGATAGATGTAAATAAAATTTTGGAAAACGAATTACGTTGTTTGGTTGAAGTTAAAAGTTTGATGTAAGTGTTTACTTAAAATAAAATAAAATATTATTATATATTAATAAATACATAATTAAGTGAAATATAAGTGAAATTTATTTTTTTTAATTTTTTCTTCTTTTAATTTTATTTTTTATTTTTGTTGTAAGTGCTTTTACATGTAAATGGCTTTACAGCACAATTTTCAATGTTGTAAAACACTTACATGCAGTAGTTAGTTGTACAGCTGACCAAACATGATTTCTGCATTTACAGCATTTGCATGTACTTGTAAATGCCTTTACAGCAAAACAAACAAGCCCTAAATCTGTGAAGCATTTTTTTACTTCGAGCATCATATATTTTTGTATCGGATAGTGAAATCAGTGATCTACATATGTAAATAATTGACCTTTTGAGTAAACATCCTTCTCATAAAGTAAAATCCTTCAAGGTCTTGATCTTGTAATAATAGAATGATTCTTGTTTGAAAATAATGTAAAATATTATAAAGTGGTGTT
>LTAE01000720.1:57262-72763 GCA_001647135.1 Pontederia paniculata
TTTTTATTGGCACTATGAAAAGTAATATTGACACTAATTATATTTTCATATATTTTTTATTTATAATATTAACACTATTATATTTTAAAAATAGAAAAAATATACTTTTTCAAAAGATTGTAGTGATTTTAAAGAATATAAAGTATAATTTCTTAATATAGTTTAATTTTAAAATAATATAAAATTTTTATCAAGAATAAATTGATTCAAATTTAATAAAAAAATAAAAAAAATTGGGTTATTAGGTTGGATCGGATTGATCGGGTTCAAAAAATTAAAATTCATACCCGATCCATTGGTGATCGAGTTATGATTGGATCGGTTCGGATCCGAGCCGATCCAATTAAAATTGGATCGATTCAAATCGTCGAATTCATCGGGTCAATCCGATAAAGACCCATACCTATTATGCTCTATTGATATATGTCTTAACAAAAAAAAAGAGTTATATATACAATTATATATATTTTTCTATAGAACTAAAATATATATATTTTAAAGTCATTTGCTAATTAATTTTGAGTGTTTTATTGGCACTATGAAAAGTAATATTGACAAAGCTGACTTAATTTTTTATTTTTTTTCGGTTGCCATCTCAGTGTCCGGGAAGCGGCGCCGATTCTTCAACTCATGTGGCGCTAACGGTTATGCATATGGTCACGGGTTGGAGTCTCGACCCACCATCGAGCCCGACTATTCTAGTGTCGCCCCGGGTCGCGTGCCTAGCTGTGGCAGGTGAGACTCCCAGCGAGGATTTTCTGCATTCACAAGAGCTCGAACTTGAGACCTCTGCTTAAGCGGGGAGGAGCCGATATCCAATCCACCCCAACCCCGTCGGTGACTTAGGGCCTGTTTGGCTTAACTGATAAAAAATATCTGATAAGTACTAATGCTGATAAGCAATTTAAGTGATGATATTTATTTTAAAATATAAGTAGTTACATGTTTGGATAAAAGTGCTGATAATATCAATAAGTAGTTATGATGTTTGTTAAAATAAATATTGACTAATATACCCTTAAAGTTATATGATAACAATATTAAAAAATATGAATAAAAGAATAATATAGTTGGTTAAAATTAATAAGTCAACAACTTTAAAAATAAACAGAGGGACCCTGCTTATTTTTTTTTCAACTTATAAATAATTATCTAACAACTTAGAAGTAAATATTTTTAGTTACCAAACATGGAGATATTTTAAAAATTACTTATAAGTAATTTTAACTTACTTATAAGCTTAGCCAAACATGCCCTTAATCTTTTACTTTAATTTCAGAGATCGGGGTGACGAAATATGATCATATGTACATCTCTTTGTCTCCTTCGTAAACGACGCCTTCTGCAATAAAAAGCTTCATATGGTATCTTAACTCTTCTTGTCTCGAGTCGGTACATGTTATTAATTCGACTGGTCGCGGCGACGGCAAGAGGGCGATGGCGTTCGGCTTCGCGGCGGCGATTCCCCACTCCCGCTTCTCCCTGCGGGCCGAGCGCTCCTCGAGCGGCGCTCTCGACCTCTCCTCCTCCTCCTCCTCCTCCTCGGCTCCGGCTGACCCCGTCGACGGCAAGAGGCGTTTCGTCTTCGTCGTCAACCCCAATGGTATCGGAACGAGATGCTTCTCTCTTGCTTCCCCTTGATCGCTTGCTTTTTTTTTCCAATTCCGTCCATGTTCTTTTTGATTCAGGCGCCAATGGACGCACGGGGAGGGAGTGGAAGAAGCTGCTGCCTTATCTCCAAAGTCGCCTCCGTGGTCACTGCAACGTGAGTTCAATAACCATTTCTCACTATATTCGTTTTGCTTTCTGCCCACCATATGTTCGACGATTCGCCTTCTCAGTAATACATGGACCCGATTGCGGGTGCTACGTGATGGAGTAATTGTGCTGATCCGTTTGTTTTCCTGTATGTTCCATCTGCAGATACAAGAGCATATGACTTCCGGTCCTTCTCATGCCACCGATATAACAAGGGAGGTAGAAATTTACATTGGAAGTACGACCAACCAGTTTATAATGTATGTATTTTCTGCTTCATTGGATTTCTGGACGATTGCCACTTAAAACAACGCTTGTCTGATGAATGTAGGCTATAAGAGAAGGGGCAGATGCAGTGATTGCTGTTGGAGGTGATGGTACACTTCATGAGGTTAGGATTTGCCCTTAGATATACCTAAAGCCAGATGATGTTACTAATATTACAATTTTGTGCAAATTAGAGATCTTTCTTTTCTACTGTGACATATTATTTATTTAAGACCATCACATGTGTAAAAGCCGTTGATAATGAGAGTGAGAGCATGGTTTGTGTTCTTGGTGGTGATACTTTTGTGGGGGTCCCTGTGTCCTTGTATCATGCGAGTAGTTACCAAGGTATGGGGACTGAAATTGAGATGGAAGGGTTTCATCACTTTGGAAGTTATCTAAAAAGACTTGTAATGTGTTAGGGTGTGGAAATTATTAATCATGAAGAGACAAACACTTCACTTATGCATAGGATAGCTCGTGCTTTGTAATTCTTTAGCTATTTGTGACATCTTATCTTCATTTTCATCTTAGATTTTTCCCATATTTTCAAGCTTATTTAGAGAACATATTGAGGGGATAATACCTACCAATATGCACAACTACGGGAACATATCAGTGGCCAATGAGTTCAGTATGCATGGTAGAGTACAATATATAGTAACCTCAAACACCTGAAATGATCAGCATCTCTCTCTCTCTCTCTCTCTCTCTCTCTCTCACTTATATTACTAAGATATTAGGCTGCTCATGCGCTATATATCCTTCATACATTTGCTTACTTAGACCTATGTTTTTTAACAGATTATATGCCATTTAGCTCTCTTTATAGATGTCGAGACCTTTACTTTTCTTCATGATTATTGTGCTTCTTTAGGTAGTATTGGTATCTATTACCGAGTTTGTCGGGATCACTTTCTGGGGTAGGATTGGAAGGGGTTCAGAGGATTCGAGTATCGTAGGATCAGATCGAGGATTGTTAGATCCTATCATACGAATAAATTTTTTAACATATATCACTGAAAAAATAGCTTATTACTTTCAAGTTACAACTTACTACATTAATATTTCATAATTAGCATATAGCAATATAAAACCTTCGAAAAAAAACAATATAAAAAGTTAAAACAATTAGCATAATTAACACTTAACAGTTTAACACAATACAATGAACTAAACGGAGTGTTGCAATATTTGGAGCTGACCAACATATTTTAATTGAGTCCACTTACCAGATTCACCACATTTTGCTAGTAAAGAAGAACAAAATCAAGGATCAGAACTGAGAGAGAAATAGAAATATATGAGAGAGAGATGGGGTCTGTTCTCAACCGCAATCATTGATTCACTGGGGGGGGGGGGCTATCTGTTCACCGGCTGCAATCTTTGTTTTGGCAGAAAGAGGGAGGCTTCTATTAGTCATCGGGATGTCGAGCAGCATCCTGGTGTTGAACGGCCTGTCAAGACGCCAATCAAACGTTATGTTGAGATGTTGAGTGGCATTGAGGCGTCTTCTGATGATCACCCATCTGTCGAGCTGAGTGGCTGCGAGAGAGGGCCAAACTTGAACACACGATTTGGGGGGAGAATATCGACTATGGTTTGTTTTCTAATGTTTATTCAATTAAAAAGTTCAGAAAAAATATCACAGGATCGGCCGGTCCACATCTATCCTACTAACCAATACTGATCCACCAATGATCTTACCTTTCAATCTTTCAAGCAAGATCGAGATAGCTAGTCCTATTTTGGATCATAAAGCAATCCTAACAACCTTGCCTTCTATTAGACATTTTAAGAACTTTATTGACTTAAAGTCCTTTTTGTTCCTATAATCAGGTTGTAAATGGCTACTTTTGGGATGGAAAACCAGTTATGCCTCTTGGCAAAAAGCCTCAGCATTCAACTGCTTTGGGCGTGAGTAGTAGTATTTTTCAGTTCAATGATTTATTTATTGAAATTGTTTTTTTCATCAGTTTTCTGTCTCTTCAGTTATTTGTAATTGTAGTGTTCTAGGTAATTCTTTTTTTTTTCCCGATCATTTGATCTGAGGAATTTTGATGAGTTTCTTCTTTGCAGCTCATCCCGCTGGGAACTGGCTCAGATTTTGCTAGGACTTTTGGCTGGTTAGTTTACCCTCTTTTTTGTATCTTAATAATACAACTCTTGGATGTGTTGATATTCAACTAATAATAATGTCTTGCGTCCCTTGTTTACTAGGAGAAATGATCCCAATGAGGCGATAGAGCGCATCACAAGAGGTTGGCTGTTGGCATTTGAAATCTTTTTTTTCAAACACACAAAGTGAAAAATGCATTAGACGACCTTTTGTATAATTCAGACTTTAATGGATTGAACCATTTCTGCTCCTTTTAATGTTATGCATGCATTGTCAATCTTAATCATCTGCATTTGATGTCCTGGCAAATATTACTGAGTTATCAAAGTCTCATATCCCATTCCTACTGATAGATCTTTTGTGGCACAGGAATCAAATCAAAATTTGATGTTGGTGTTGCTACAAGTCATAGTGGAGAAGTGCGTTATTTCATTAATGACACTGATATGCACTTGTAAGATCAACAAGTTAGTTACTAGCACACATCAGATACAACTGCCACATTTCAGTAAAATCATCTTTTTTATATAATCTTGCAGGAGTGCAAAGGCAGGCTATTATGCTTCTAAGTACAAAGTGTTTGGGAATCTTTGTTATGTTTTTGGGGCTTTGAGAGCTTTCATGAGTCATCAGAATCGTGATCTCAAAATTAAGGTTTATATTATATTTTCTTCCCAAGAAGCACGTTTTTTGTTCATATGTGATGTTTCAATGTATACCTCTAGGACTTGATGACATTACAATTTGCATTTTACGACACTACAGATCAATGAAGAAGAATGGGAAATCTTTCATAATGTCACTGCTCTCTGTATTGGGAATGGCAAATATTTTGGTGGTGGCATGAAGATAGCCCCGACAGCTGATCCCCGAAGTGGAACTCTTGAGGTGCTTTTACTTTCAATAGTGCTTTCTCAATCATGGACATGGTTAAAAGAATATAATTAATTCGTCAAAAAAAAATATAACTATTTCTACTACTGGGTTGATATTTTTTATAGGTGGTGATTCTTCAGGACTTCAAGTGGTATGATTTCATTCTTAAACTGCATAAGTTATACAGTGGATTACATGTCTCAGAGAAAAATGTACATGTCAGAAGGTATACATCCTCTCATATGCATTTCATTTCATTTTCTATTTTTGAATCTAGTCTTGATTATGAAAATTCACCACTTGTTTGTTTAGGTAAGTAGTATCGTCAAGTTTATTGCTACAAACTTATATAGTATTTCCGAGAGTAACTCATCCTCGGAATGACACTTGGATTGATACTTAAAACCATCATGATATATGCTATTCTGATGCAGTGTGAAGTCGGTTGAAGTCATTGAGGTATTGCAAAAGGGGGGCGTCTACGTTCAAACGGATGGAGAACATATAGGCTTCCTTCCAGTGAAGTGCTCAATAATGCCTGCTGCCGTTGAGTTTTTCATCTAAGGCAACTTATATGCACTGTTGAATTCATCTGTCAGTTTCTGTACCAAGGAGAGGAGAGGCTGGATGCTAAAATCATAAAGGGGGTATAGAATCGAGCCAAATCCATGTTTGTGAGACGGTGCTGTCTTAATGTATGTTGATGCAAGCTCGTGTTGCGATCATGTAGATTTCATGGGCTTTTTCATCTCTTTTTATCACTATTATGAATGCTTTCTTTAGTAGATCATGGTTAAGGATCCGACAGTTTGGCCACATTTCAGTTCGATATATGATAAGATGATCATCTGGGAACTTGAGAGAGAACACATGCTGATTCATGTTTTGGTGAAAATTACATTTGGTAGCCAGGCAATATATCTCTAAAACTATAAGTTGATTTGTCTTAATGAAGGTGCTACCTTGTCGATCTTTGTGTTTTTTATGTTTTTTTTGTCATGTACTCGTGTGTTTATAATACACAGACTGATCACAAACTTGTAAGTAGCCACAGAATGATGTTGTAATAAATAAGAGGATAAGGCGTGTTACTCGAGTATACATTGCAAGCTATGTGTAGAATGTACATTTAAAGCATTCACAGGGAAAGTTCTAAATTCTCCTAACACTCCCATTCACAAAATATCTTCAAAAAGTTGGAAAAATTTACACCTGCCGTCATTGTGCCTTGTTAGGAGAATTTTTAGGACGGTGTAGCGACATTCATGTGAATATTATGTTACATATATTGTCCTCGATTTAAACGGCATTGTACTTCCGCATGTGTAACTCGTCTAAGGTTTCTCCCACACCCAGCGACTTGGTCTGAGAATTTGCTTGAACAGTGCCATTTTAGGTACATTCCAGTGTTCCACATGCCTGTACCATATGCATTGCAACATCAAGAAAAACGCTATAAGTTTGTAAACAATGGAAACGATTCATTATGTAAGTCTCAAGCTAAAAAAAAATGTATGTCTCTATTACCTGCACACTTTCCCGGACTCTGCTTCAAAGTAGTACTCTGTATAACCTGTAGCTGCATGTAGGGAGAATAAACAATAAAATGCAATTAATTCCGATACATATAAGTTGTAGTGAAAGAGGGGGTGAAGTGAAAGGAGTTTCTCCATGCGTAAAGGAGATATCGAGTTCGAGCTTCTGGATGTAATAATTTCTCGTTAGGAGTCTCACCCATCATAATCGGGCGTCCGACTCGCGTCAATACAAATTAGTGAGGTGTTAGTAGCCCCGAACACACTTGGACAATCCAAACAAAAAGGGCATCCACACTTCTCAGGAAAAAGAAAAACATGAGGATGTGCAGAGGCAGCTAACCTGAAAGAATTGGCCTCCAAGGGAATGACATGATGCAACTAAAACGCCAGTGTCCAATTGACTTATCCTGCAATCGAATTATATCTGAACATTAGTTTCTTGTACCATTACTTCAATTGGAAGAATTTGATATGACATAGACAGAATGTGCAGCAAACTCAAGCTTTTGATTACCATGTCATACCAAAAAACCAGAGTTGATCATTCAGAAGCAGGTGTTATCACAAGGAAGTGCTTTACCTCAAAATCCTCCCATTTGGTGAGATTCATGTTAGACTTCTCGAGCAATCTTCCGAAATTTGAGCAATTTCGTGTAAAACGTCCAAGGCCTTTGAAAGAACCAGCCGGATCGGCAAATTCGCAGTCATCGGCGTAAGCTGCAGGCGTCAAGTTTCCTGCACACATTTCAGCAGAGTGAATGGATGACAATGCACATGAATATCCTGAATTCTGAATCGACTTTGAGTTTCAGCTGAATAAACAAAATTTATCCACCAATTAGAACTTTCAGGTAACAGTTCTGAGTAGGTGCAACTTGAAGACATATATTTCACTGGACCAAGAATTTTTATCATGAATGAAATTGGATGCAAAAGAGCTTGTGGATTAAAGCTCCAATGCAATGTTCATCCAATGTATGAACCAACTACAGAATTTTTTGTTTGTAAATTGTCTATGCTATCACTGTTCGAATCTTACCAAAAATATTGTTATGAAAAATAGTCGAGAGAGAGATCAACACTGAGAAGACATATGGATTTATGAGGTTCACCCTTAACTGGGCTACGTCCTCGGGCGACGGTTAGAGTTGTTTCTTTGATATGGAAAAACAGCAGATGATACAAGATATCGAATAACCCAAGCCCTAGGGAGTTTATATATGGACTCTCAATATAAAATAGGAAACATAAGTCCTAAGACTGTCTAGGTTTCGGGGGCTCCGCCCCCCGACCCCCCGCGGAGATCCCCTGGATCCCCCCTAGACCCCCTCAGGTTCGTTGACCGGGCAGCGAGAATGGGACGGGCGACTTCGCCGCCCCAAATATTCAACGACTATGATGTGATGTGTAGGGGGTCATATGAGTTTCCACTTAGTTAAGATTCAAGGCATTATCAACAAATACGAAAAATGTTTATATGATCACATCACTAACAGAGGCCAGGTTTTTGGTGAACAACCAGTCAAAATTGGATTTTTTTTTTTAATGAACAAAAACTAAGCATATGGTAGATTCCAAGAGCACTGGAAAATTAACAGCTTTGGGTATGAAGCTCGAACCTGTGACGAAGTAGGAACGCTGGAAGTCACCCTTGATGGCTTCTGCTACCTGCGCACGCCCGATCGCAGTTGCCGCGCCGTCTCCGACGGCGAGCTTCTCCGCCGGCGCCGCCGTCGAAGGAGGCGCCGGCCGGAAGAAGGAGGCGGCGACGCCGAGCATCTCCGACCCGTACCATGCTGCCCTGAGCAGCACGTTCTCCACCCTTGAACTGCCGTCACCACCCTCGCCCGGCGGGGGGCGGCTGCTAGCGTGAACCGGAAGGAGAACCCGGGAGTTCTCCGGACACGGCCGGAAGAGGGAGGAGCGCCGCCGCCGCCGCCGGGGATAGGCGGAGTCCAGGCGGTGAGGAGCGGGGGTGAGGCGGAGCGCCGACGGCATGGTCTTCGGTGGTCGAGAAAGTGCACGGCAGTTGGCGAGCGGAGCTTGTAGTGAGTTCTTTTAATGGCCCTCGTCGTCGGAACTTTAGAAAGCGATGATATTTTAAAAAAAAACTTGTGACGTTGGAAACCAAAGTATTCGACCACAAATATAAAAGTTGTTAATATCATGCAATGCAATTATTATAATATACCGTGGATATTAAATTTTTTTTCTCTTATTTTTTTTCTTTCTCATAAATTAAGTCACCATAGATCTCACATCCTACGGTTAAAAATGTAGGGAGCATGATGCTCCCTACTTAAGTAAGGAGCACCTCCATTTATTTCCTATATAATATATCGTACGTTAAAATGAATTCCAATGATCCTAAGAAGTATTTTATTTACAGAATAATTACATATTAACGACGTTCACTGTGTGCACAGTATATGAATATTACCCTTACAATTTTGTATTTTTTATGTAACACAATTTATGTGTGTACCTTGTGTTTATTGGAGATTTTGAAAATTTACTGTAGGAAAATTCAAATGTATTAAAATACATCATAAATTTTAACTCTTTTTCAATATTAAAATACATCATAAAGAATAAACGAGTTTTATCTTCATTTTCAATATAATTTTAATTCTTTTTTTAGTTGCTCATAGTATATGAGATTATTAGCATCCGATTAATTAGTATCGTCCCGAATCAAACATCTAATTTTGATGAGTGATGTTTTCGATAAAAAATTGCTTCTTACCACTCCGTTCTATCCCATCCAATTGATATATATAAGACCCTTGTATACAACCTAACTTTTATTTAAAATTTAGCATCACGCTTAATAGAAAGAATATCACCATAAGATAATGTTAGTAGGCCGAGTTCCTTCTACTTTTACTAAGTTCTTACTCGAGTGAAAAATCAAACATACACTATTGCTATTTTTTAAAACACAATAGACATTGATAAAAAAAATTAACATTTTGATATTAAAAAATAAATTTTAGAGAATAATAAAAAAAATTACGATTTTTTTATGTAAAAAAAAGATAAATGGATCGGTTTTGATTTTTAAAAATAAACGAGCTTGATTGGATCAGGCTTGATCCTGACTCAACTCATTGTAGTTGATCAGATCGGGTGAACATTTAACTACAAGTAAGTTACTCATACCAACCTCGCATTTATCTATAGGCAACTTTATTAGGAAATAATATAAGGACAATAAGTGAAAATGAAAGGGCACCAATTGTTTCATTTCATAAAAAATGAGTTATATATATATATATATATATATATATATATATACTGATAATTCTCTATTATATTAAGAAACCTTCGAATGTGATTTAACTTAACTACATTTTTTATTTTGTTTTCTGTATTAAATAATGATTGCAAAAATATTTTGCAACTGCTATAATTCTTTATTAAGAAAAAAAGAGCTACTTAATAATTTCATTAAGTAAACATTTTATTTTGCTGTGTGCATTTTTATCAAATTTAATTTTGATAATTTGAATTTTTAAGTTTAATTGCTTATCAGCAAAATTAAATTTAACTAATTTGCATAGTGCCCTCAAACAACTCCAAAGCTCGTTTCTTTATAGAGAAAAATAGAGTTGCATAGCATTTTGCTATGCACCTGATGCGGCCATTGATCTAAAAATTAATGGCTCAGATCCTATTCAATTAATGGCCCAGAATTTTAATTGGATAGGATTTGGATCATTGATTTAAAAATCAATGGTAGCAAATTACTATGCAACCCCATTAACCTTTTTTTATATACCGGCGGCTATTTTTTTTTGGAGAAAGGGAGCCTACTTAGCAGTTTTGCTAAGTAGGCTCTTTAGCGGTGTTTTACACCGTCAGATTCAAATTTGACGGTCTGAGATCAAATTTTTAAAAAATATTTTAAATTTTTATATTTGATCTGATACCGTCAAATTTGAATCTAACGATGTGAAACATCGCTAAGTAGGCTCTCCAACCTCTTTTTTTTTTTTTTTCCAATATAACTCCGGCTCGTTTCAACTAATCCTTCTTACTGGCGCTTGGTCTCCAACAGCCATGGCGTCCTTGTCCGCCTCCGTCTCCTTCTTGGCCTCCTCCTCCCCGTCTGTTGCCTCCAGCCCGACGCGTTCCCTCGCGCTCCCCAGCTTTCCCCAATCCCTCCGCCCACGCCTGCGCCGGCGGACCTCGGGCGCGAATCCACGCCCATTCACCGCCGTCGTCGTCGCCGCCGCCGCCGCCTCCGTCGGGGAGGCCGTGAAGCCGGCGTCTTCAGAGCCATCCTCGCCTCCCCCGCCATCTCCTCCCTTCCGCGTCGGTCACGGATTCGACCTCCACCGCCTCGAGCCGGGGCTCCCGTTGATCATCGGCGGCGTTAACATCCCCCATGATAGGGGCTGCGAGGCGCACTCCGATGGTATGCAAACAAATTGGGTTTTTTAGGGCTCCTTCGAGCTCAGGGTTGGGTTTTGACCTAAAAGTTTTTGTCTTGGATTTTCTTGTGGTGGTAAACAGGAGATGTGCTGCTTCACTGCGTGGTGGATGCGATACTGGGGGCGTTGGGGCTCCCCGACATCGGCCAAATCTTCCCGGATTCCGACCCCAAGTGGAAGGGAGCAGCGTCTTCTGTCTTCATGAGAGAAGCTGTGAGTTGCTACTGTTAGAATTATTTCTGAATTCTACATGGTTTAGAGACATGACATTCAAAATGGATTCTTTGAAGTTGATATATAACTTTCTTGAGCAGCTGTTTGTGATATAATTAATTGAACCTCGATTGTTCTTTACATTTTTTTTATTCTTTGGACACATCTAATTAACATGGATCAACGAATATATTGCACGAGATAGAGCGCAATGGCGTCGTACATGTAGCCGACCCCACCTAGTGGGATAAGGCTTTGTTGTTGTTGGACACATCTAATTAAGTGATTAAGCGAACCATTTGTTCATTCAGTATCATCATGATTGGTGGGAGGAAACATGATGGTATTATTCCACTATCCACGATGACCCACTATTCAATGCATTTGATGGGTTTCCTTGCAACAATGAACAGCTATTGTTATTTCTGGGATAAGTATCAGAAAGCCAACTATGGGAGATACTTCGTGTTTCCAAAAAGTTTGGATGAAGACTTTATCCAGATCACTTGTTTGTATGTTTTCATAAAGGAATATCTGTAGAAATGTGGAGATGCTACTTATTCATTTTCTTTTTTTTTTGAAAAAAAAAATAACTGCTACTTATCCATATTACTATAGCTGAACATAATCGATTTAACCTCATGAACCTATCTCAAGTCATACTTGGAATACTCTATCGATGTTAGCACAAGTTATATATTATATTTGAGTTATAGTTGCCATTGGTTGAAGAAGTCCTATAAAATACTGTTCTTAGTATATACTTTTTTCAATCAGAACTGTTCTTTGTATAAATGTTTCCATAATGAGTTTACTAACTCTTTGGCTGCACTGAACGACTTCACTTTGGGCTTAATACTCCGGATAATGCATGTTTACAGAACAAAGTTTTGAGGACATTGCTCTGGTGGTGAAGTACTTGTTTATGTTGAATAACATATGGAGCAAACTAGCATAAGTTTGTAGTGAGGACTAGTATGTTAATGAGATCTTCATTTTGTTTTGTAGTCAGGACTAGTATCTTAATTAGATCTTCATTTTGGCCTAGTGGAATTAGGATAGATGCGATAAAAGTAAGTGAAATAATTGCATCATGAGAAAAACAGTGCTGAATTTTTTTTCGAGTAAGCAGTATTAAATATTTTTGTAGATTTGCAATTTTGACATAGTTCCTAAAGTTTATTCTTGTTGATTTTTTTTTATTATTACTGTCTAGTGGAGCAGGTAAATTAAAGCTTTATGTCTTGATTTTCTTGGTAAATAAAAAACACCAAAGCTAGTCCTTTGCTGTACCTTTCAAATGAACATAATTTGTTGCAGAAAAGTTATTGATGATCCTTGTTTTAGGCTGAATTGGTATACAATCCTGAATTAAAACTGCTTTTTTTTAGTTTCATTCAGATGCTATCTCTTTCTTCAAATAAAACTGTTACAAATAGAATTATTCTTACTTTTAAAAGTAGGTAGTTCTTTATATTCATTTTGGAGCTTAGCATCAGTTATTCTTACACGGTCACACCATTCATGGTTCTATGTTGTTTTACCTTTATTGGATATCTAGTTATGATTTTGGCATATCATTGATTAAAGCTAAGTAATAAGCTCACTCCTGTGGTCGATGGCAGGTAAAATTGATGCATGAAGCTGGATATGATCTTGGAAACTTGGATGCAACTTTGATTCTGCAAAGGCCAAAGTTGAGCCCACACAAAGAGGCTATCAGGGCTAATTTGTGTGATCTAATCGGAGCACACCCCTCTGTGGTAAATCTAAAAGCTAAAACACATGAGAAGGTTGACAGCCTTGGAGAGAATAGAAGTATTGCGGCGCACACTGTAGTCCTTCTGATTAAGAAGTAAAATATGTTTGACATCAGAAACACATCGCTGAAGATGAATAATTATTGTTTCTTTTATTTCCATTTCATTTTGTGTTCACTAGATCACCTCAGTAAGAAACAGCTTTGGGCCTTTGGTGTTTATCAAAATAAGATTCCACAGTTCAATGCTGGAGCCTACAATGGCATGTGCAAGGGATCATACCATGATTTCTATTTGAACATGTTCTGGTGTGATTTTATTTTCCAGGCACGGATACAGAAGAGTCCACAATCAGGATGCATATAAAAAAGAAGTGACATGCTTAAAGTCCACAGGGAAGATGCTCAGTGGAGTTGAGCAGTAGTTGAATTATAAATTCCTCACATGTAAACTTGGATCATTGTTATATGATATTAATATGGTATGCACTTCTACATTATATACATGGAACTTGGGAAATTGTAAAAGAAAAACTCTTTCAGGCATCCAAGTTTTATCTGTTTGGCATTGATTTACTTCATTTGCAGATAACTCTCTGGGGCAGCTAAATTTTGTCCCTTTGGTCTTGAATTAGTTCATTCATGGAGGCACTCTCCAAATGAGTTTCAATGCGTGCTCAATTTAAACTCTCCGGCATTTTCTGAAACTGCAAGTAAAACTTTACAGTCTCCAAAATCTTTGCAGTCACATTGTGAATTGCTCAAAAAGCTGCACTTTGATCACATGCTGAGTAAAGCAAAGAATATTTATTTGCTTGAGTTTTAAGGCATCCTTCTTCACAGCTTTAAGCTGATGCAGAACTAGCAAATGAGTCGTCAACTTCTGCCAAAAGAGCCGAGACAAATGACTGCATCTTTTGAGCATCCATTGGAACCAGTAAGCAGCAACATGAACACCAGAAAGCTCAATTGCTCAGTAACAATCCTAATAAATTAGTAGGTCTCTGATCTTTTTGTAATCATGTTAAACGAGGAATATATATAGATTGCTCGTCTGACTCAAGCACATGAAGCCAAACCAGAACTCACATATGTTAATGCCAAGTGTTGCTGCCTTTGACCTGAAACTTCACAATCTATCCCTTGATTCTGGAATCCTTCTTTCACTTCTAAAAGCAGAATTATGCCAATGAATTCCCAATCATAATCTCCATCAAAATAGCATAAGAACAATCATTACAGGGCTTTTAAACTATTCACATGACAAATCACTTACTAGTTTTCTGGTTAACTAAAGAATAGGAGACAAGTTCTGCAGGAAAAAAAAGACCTGCTTCTTGCCCCAAGATCCATAAAATATGACGGAATTATAGGGAGTGAATGCAGAGTTGTAGACTGATCCATAACTCATCATTAAGAGCTCCTCTTCCCACCACAGATTTAATTAATCACTCAGAAGAGTAGAACAGCATGGAAATTTGCACCTCTCTTCTCTATTTTACCACAACACTGCTGGCCAGCTCTCACTGATCTCATCATTCATTTGCTTAATTCATATCAACCATAAAACTAATTGCACAATAATGTTTCATTGGTGTAAAAAGTATTTTTTTTTATCTACAAATTGGGGGTTGGGCTGCCTATGCACAAAAAAATTGATTAAAAATCTCATGGTATAAACTAGACTAGATAAAACTTGAAAATTATGGTAATAATCGAAGAAAATACACAGTTTTATATTTAAATAAATGATATCAGATTATGATAAATAAATCAATGAGAAAGATTACAATGGTTTATTCATATTTTGTCCCCATTATCTCATTTTGAAGAAGAAAAAAGGAGTCTTTAGGGAACTACTTTACTTGTCCATAATTTACTTTGTTTGCATTATATTTGGCATGATTAGCTGTCTAATTAGTTAGTAGCGGTATTATTAAAGGATAGCGGTTCAAATGATGAATAGCGATTAACGCTTAGTAATTAGCGGTCCATCAATAAATGTGTTTGACAAATAAAATATTCAAATTAGCTTACGAGCGTTAAATGACTTAAATGAACATATGAGAGTTTTTAAATTCTTTACATTATTATATGTATCAGAAAGGATATATCAGACAAGAAATCTTCGTGCGCTACTTTTGAACATCTAGACGTTGAGTGTTCAAGCGTCTCAATACGCTCACTGCCCGTTGCTTATCGCTACTTTTTTTGTATTTATCAAATATGCTAATAAATATTTTGACTAAGTCAAAACGTTAAATATTATATCATAATCTATTTTTACGTGATGTGTATGAAAGAATGGCTCATTAATCTCTCGGGTCTTAGAGTTGGATGATGCTTCCTTGTGTATAGACTTATGAGTCCGTTTCATGCATTCGTATCTTCCTCTCGTCCATGTCATTAATTCCATGGCGAGCTTTATGTCCCCAGCATCTGCTTGAGTTGGCAATCTGCTGTTCTTGCTCGGACACTTGCACACGCACGTCTCTCTCTCTCTCTCTCTCTCTCTCTCTCTCTCTCTCTCTCTCT
>LTAE01000720.1:79095-105229 GCA_001647135.1 Pontederia paniculata
CTAAATGTCAAATGTTTAGAAAAGTCTAATACATCATCCAAATATCAAATTATCTATAAAAAAAATAGATTTAGTCTTTATTTGTAAAAGATTTAATTTTTTTTAATATAAACTTTATAGACGAAAAAAAGTTAACATTGATAAATCAAATATTTTCGTCAAAAACTTTTTTAACAAGATGCATGCAAGACCTTATGCAAAAAAATATAATCGAACATTTAATATTATAGCAAAAATTAACATTTTTAACATTTTATCATTACCACAAATTATTAAATAAAGTATAAAACTCATCATCCAATGATAACACCTACTAATCTAAATGTCAAATGTTCAAAAAAGTCTAATACATCTTACAAATATCAAATTATCTATAAAAAATGAATTTAGTCTTTATTTGTAAAAGATTTAATTTTACGGTTTTATTTTTTAAGAAAAGTCACGGCAGTAGGTACATAAGATGAAAATGAGAAAAAATATATATCTTAAAATTAATAATTAAATATTAATATCGGGTCAAGATTAATCGTGTATTTTATATTATAATTCAATTTTAACCTGAATCATATTGGGTATTTTGAATCTTATCCCAACAGGAACTCAGATAGTAATTGGACCAAAAAAAATTTCGTTAAATCGAATCGGTACAGACCGGGACAACCGGGTCGTCCCAACGAATGCTCACCTCTAGAATGAATATACATTAATGTATGTGTTTAAATAGTTAGTTATATAGGTTAAATTTGAAAATATTTTTTTTTACATTTCAATTTGAAATTGAAAGAAAAATAAACTTCAAAAGATATTTCGCTCCATTGAAAATGTAAAATGGGATTAAATTATTAACCTCATTTTTTCTTCTCCTCCTTTACTCTTTTTTTTGAATTAAAGAGAAAGAAGAATAATGAAAAGGAGGATAAAAATCATTTTTGTTTGGATAAAAAAAAATTAAATAAAAATTAGCTTCCTTTACTCTCTTAACTAATTAAAAATTATCACTCTCAATTTAAAATTAAATAAAGGATAAAAAAATTTACCCTTAATTTTCTTCTCTTTGGTCCCTTCTCTTCTCGTCTATCCAAACATACTAGACCATAATTAGGTACTAACCGAATCTATAATAAACAATAGGATTAATTTGTGTCAGTAAGTAGATCTACATCAGACTTAAGATATTAAATTCTCACGGAAAATAATAGTCTAATGTGCTTAATTATACCTTAAGATTCGTGGACTCCCTTTTTTCTATTAGAGCACGAAATAAATAAATTTATTTATTTATTTATATATATAATTTAAAAATGAAAGCCTCCTAGATATGCCTATTATATATATGAGAGCATCTTTTATTCTTTTGGTTAGTCTTCATCTCCAAGAAAAAATAATTAAAATATTTACCATTGAAATCGCCAAAAACTTTGGATGGGGTCACCTTCTAAAGAAGAAAAACATGCATTCAACGTTTAGTCATCTTTACCAGCTCCACTACAAGAGCAGCAAAATTGTAGATTTCCATGTACAGTTTAGCATTTCACGACATCAGAGAGCAACGAGCCCTCTAGAAGACCTGTCAGGGATGGATACAGTAATCGAACAAATTTTTAAACTTCAACTTCCTTTCGTGCTCTCAATAAAACTTTCGTGCTCTCAATAAAACAGTTGCAGCGTCACACTTTCAGATTACTCATCCTTCTTACTGTCAGATTCTCCGATGGCGGCAAGTCTTTCGACTAGCGGGGGGTGAGAGTAGTGATATGCTGAATACCATGGATCCGTATTCATGGCAGAAAGGTTCTCTTCCTGCGAAATAATTTGACAAATATAAACATGTTAATTAACAGTCAAGATATCTATCTTGATTTCCAGATCAAACAAGCAAGTAACACTGAATCTATAGGCCTATGAAAATTCCAGATATATCGTTATCATTATCCTTATGCACTCGCACTAAGTCAAATGAAGCTGTGACCAGTTGGCCACTTCGGCATTAATATCACATAAAGGCTTCACTAAGCAAACAATTTTGAAGTGTTCAACCTATCATCCTTACACTCTCGACTTCACATAATTTTTCATCTGATAATTGGTTCAATAGGTGAATCGGCATGTGGAAGCTTGAAGTGACAGACAAAAGCTAAGTAGATTGCAGACACAAAATACTGAAAGGAAACTAGTTTAAGACCAATGCCACAATATAAAATATTGATGGAACTTACTTGCAATTTAACGAGGCCTGCTCTAAGCGATTTCGCATAACCCAGCTTCTTCGCAAAAGCATCAGCCTACAATTCAAAATGGGTTCAGAGCAAAGGGGAAACTCTACATTGACATATGCATAATTTTAATGGAACAGGCGTCAGCTCAATGGAGAAAAAGGAGAAAAGAAAGATTAGCAGTTGCACAGTTTTGACTTGGTTATTACTGCATACCTGAAACTCAAATGCACGGCTTACAAGATTGAGCCCAAAGTTGACAAGGTGCTGAACAGGTATAACAGTGTACTGCAAGCAAGACAATTGGTTACAGAATGTATCTTCTATATAATGGTAACATACATAGGGCTTGCAAACTGCAAGGTCCCTTGACAAGATAGCAGCAAAAATATTGATTCATGATATGCAGTATGAATTAAGTTCAATTACCAGATCAAACATATTAACAAGTAACAAAATAATTCAATGTTGGCATGCACTAAAACTGCGTAACAGCTGGCCTAGCAGAGAGGACATGGATGAAGACTGACACATTCATGTATTACACTCCCTCAAGAAAAAAAAAAGTGATAAAAGATAAGCTTATGCTTTTTTGTCTCTCACAATCATCCCCACTTTTAACATAGAAGACGAAACTATAATATATATATACCAACTAGGAGCGACCTCAAACACGTTCAGTTATAAATATATAACCTTTTTAATATACAAATATTGTATAACAGTAGTTCTATCATTAGGTATAATGGATTAACAGAAACTATAAATGGCAACAAATGTTTGTTCTTCTCAATACTACCCATTCATTTTTTTGTGACAATTAGTCAACATTATAACGCTGATCTCAAAAGAAAGCTACTTCCTACAGGTGAAGGTTATAATTGTTACAATGGAAAAGCTAAATGTGTACTTCTATAACCTTTAACGATAAAGGAAATTTAGGAACGCATAGGAAGCAAGTCCATGTGCAGCCAAACCACGTTCCTAACTATGACACAACTCAAAGGACAACGCATTGGAAATTTGAACAGGTTGCTATTTTCGAAAAAAAAAAATTGAACAGGTTGCTAGAGTAGCATGAAGAATAAGAGTACCTGATATATGATAAAGCCGATGAGAACTGGTTGAGTCTCAAATCCAAAACTCCCGAAGAGATCCTTTGAATTTCTCACAAGAGCATATCCTCCAAATTGCAAAAATGTCAGAATCTGTCAAAAAATAATATAAATACAGAGTATCAATTAAACGTCTGTTAATTAATGCAGCTGAGCGTTCATACAAAAGCATATCTAGCTACTAAAGGGAATATGTATATCACTGAAATATATATACACTTATCTAAATGGATATTTTTTCAAATAAAACATCATCGTAAACGTACTATGTGTGGTAGCATCAATGTGCAGACTAAATCCTACTAGTACCTACCATGAAATGTGCAGACCGATTGTAGGACAGGCAACTTTAACAATCTAAAATAATATGTAAGTTTCATCAACAACCTAATTGCATATATTTCCCTAAAAAAACAGCATATTGCATATAGAGAGATGATCCACAAGGATATTGAAGAAATGAAAATTCTCAAGCACCTGAACAGCAATGAAGGTATACATGGTGTGGTTAAGTTTCCAATGTCCAAGTTCGTGGGCAATTACTGCAACAACTTCCTCTTCATTTTTGCACTGTACATGAAACCATGTAAGCAACATGAAAAAAATTTGAATTGTGTAGTCACAATTAAAATTAAGAATTAACTACAACTGCAAGTTGTCATCAGCGCAAACACCACGAGTTAAAGAAGAAATGAACCAAACATGCAATTAAGCTTCTCATGAAGACCAAAGCTCAGTGGTTAACTTCACAATCAGAGAACACGCACATATGTTTGAAGATAAATGTTGCTTTTACACTTTAATGATCAATAAGAAACCAGCATGCAGCAGTTGCAAAAAGTAGGGACAACAATAAATGAAAATGAAAACTCCATAACAAGCACTTAAAACATACTTTCAGCTAAAGTATGAACGTTAGTTTTGAACCACATTGGTACTATGTATAACACACTAATATGTCTACATAGTTGATCCTAAGAACATAATAGCAAATACAACAAGGTGAAGCCTTCGGATAATGAAAATGATGCAAAAGGTGTTATATCTGGAATTCATTACACCAGACAAAATATGATAAAGAACACATATTTTTTAAAGACAGCACTAGACCAAAAGTTCCTTGTTTATTCTCATTAATAATGTCTGCATAACCAAAATACTATCATGAAAGGGGGCTAAAAGGGGATGGAACAGAAACAACTTGAATTCACATAATTGTATACGATGATGATGGATTTTATTAGAAGGTTGGAGCTTCTGCCTACCAGATCTTATGAAGACAAAATTGAACATAAGCTTTCTGTTCATTTCTAGGTGAACCAAGATTATTCAGGGATTATATCATATACCATAAATGAATGCTAAGACGGCATGAGATAGGCAACGTCCGAACAAACCTGTTGAATCAATGTGTCGTACAGAACGATGCGTTTATTATTGAAAAATCCATACATATACGCCTGTTTGGTAGAAGTACAAAATTAGTCAAACTTGCCGAATAGAAAAGTCAAAGTAAATGGAAGAATTGCACAAAAGCAACCACAGTGCACCAAGATTGCAATAAGCTGAAGGCATAAAATACAAAGAATATGAATAACAAAATGATGAATCAAACATTCTCTTCAAATTTAGAACAGCTATATGTGTCATATATCTCAGCTACCAACTGACTATCAAAAGCTTCCCATAACTTCTAGACAAGGGAATTCTTCAGACATGTGCGTCAATATCCCATTGAACTCATATTGGTCCTTTGACCAACCACTAAAACAATCTCTAACCAGCATTATTCCACATGAAATTCTAAGGCTAAAAATGATATCAACATTATCAATTTGAAATAGTATGACTTAGCTCATCATCCATTACTTTTTTGAAAAGAGCTCATCATCCATTATGTCTAGGCTAGATCACAACTCAACATGGGAAATGAAAATTACAACTACATTCAAATTGAAATGAAAAGTAGATGCCTAATTACAAATTCATCCTAACACTGCAATTTTTTTTAGAGGAACACTGCAAATTGCAATTAGAAGTAACAAAGAGTTTGTCTATCTTCTGCTATAAAATTGGGGGCTTGGATTTTACTTTGATATCCAAAGCATATTGGACAATATTTTCTTTAAAAGAGTGTAAGAATCTTTATTTCAAGGATACTTCACTTCACTTTATTGTATTCTGTATTAGACCTTGACCTCACTTGTGACACCAAAAAAAACTGACTGAAATTTTCACTGAAATTAATAATTAAAAATTCTAAAATGAGAAGAGGCTACTCACGTTGCTGTGGCTTGACCTCGTAGATCCATCAACAACAAAAAGCTTCTTTAAGGGAAACTTCAGCGAAGCAGCTAGCTTCTCTATCTTCTCTCTAAGCTCTCCTTCCGGAAGCTACTCATATTCAAAAGTAATTCTATGGCCTTATTGACATATACAATCTTAGATCATGATTAAATGAAAGGAAAAAATGAAGAAGATACTCACAGGAGTGAATTTATTGAAGAGTGGAGCTATTAGAATGGGATACAATGTCATCATCAGTATTGAGAGGACAAACATAAAAGCCCAAAGATAGATTGCCAGATAAGGACCTCCTTTCTACAACAATACAACAAATACTATTCAGCTTGATAGATCTAGAGATAGAGAACATTCAACATTCATTTTCACCAGAAGAAATTCATGTAAACATATGATGAAACATGAAACGATACAACAAAGACAAGGGAATAATATAAGAAAAAGCCTTACCTGCATGATGATGATTATTGCAGACACAATCGGTGGTCCCAGTAAGATTGACAGAAGAATTCCTTTCAGTATGTCTCTGATGAATAGCCATATTGTTTGCTGCAGAAGAAAAATAATGTTAACCCAGGCAAAAATGAGAGATATCAAGGTAGCAGTTATTATGCATAGAAATAAGTGATCTAAAGCATTTAATATGTCAGAAAAAGGTGGACGAACTTTATTAAATCCATGGCGTTGCTCAATTACAAATGTTGAATAGAGAGAGAACGGCAAATCCATTATCTGCAAATGAAAAAAGAAGGTGTTAGTAGGTTGCATCTATCACAAGTTGGAAAAGGAATAATGTTAGCAAAAATGAAGATAATAAATTTGAAGTTTTTTTCCTGCAAAAAAGGTAGACATTTAGGATGGCATATTTGAACTGATATAAATAAAAAAAATAACATATTGACATTATGATATCATGTCAAACTAATTGTTTTTTTTTTTAGGGAAGAGAAGGATGACTAGAAAGTTGGTAGTCATCCAGAACATGTCAAACTAATTGTGTTTTAATGTAGATGTGAAATGTCCAATTAATCATTAAACTAGACAGTCTATATAATCATGAATGATATTAAAACATACTGGGAAATTTAATTTCTTGGACAATAACAGGTTTCAACTAATAGAAGATTATTCCATACCTGTGACCAAATCATAAAACCCCCTAGGAAAGAAAGTGTGTGCAAAATTTCATTTTCTGCATTTAATCCCATATGTGTTACAAAGTTTCCAGAGACCTGTAGCCAAACAGATAATAAGAAAACATACAAATATCACATAAGATATGCTAAAAAAACTAAATCATACAAATGCAGCATCATACCTTCCAAAACCATGGCAGTATACCGAAATACAGGATTGCAATGTCCATCACTATAGTCACAGCTTCATGAATAAAGTGAAAGTGACTACAACAGAATGGAAAAAAAAAAGTTTATGAGACAACACAAAAGAGGACATGCATTGATCACCCACACAAGGTACATACAGACCTATATTTGATTATAGTTCGCAGTGCTAGAATAAGTTACCTTTTATCAATGCTGTAAGCTCTGGATCTTTCAAACTTTTCTTGACTAATCACTCCTACGAGTGATTTAGGTAGGTTGGGCAGCTTGTGAGCTGCATGTTGCCGAATGTCCAGATATGTTTCAAAGATGTATAATGAGATCATAAAGCCTGCAGACGTTTTTTTTTTGCATACATTAGTCGTCAAAACAGACAACAATCTGTTAAAGAATTGCACTTTCATATAAACCACAAGAAAATAACTTGTGGATTGAACATTCAGAGTGCACGAAATCCTAAATCAATCGAAATTAAAGAAACTGGAAAATGACAGGGCCACTACGATCAAACAAAGTCCAACGAACACACATTTTACAAGTTTGACAATATATAGAAATATCCAAATTCGCCGTTAACGTAAGGTACCATTATCTAATATATGATGCTGGCATCTGCAAACAAAATCTTCGCAAGGTCCTCGTTTGATAAACCACAGAAGCTCTCATTAGCCCGACACATCTAAACAAACTATTCTATATCAAGTAACACTAGAAAAGGAAAAGCATAAACCCTAACGCCACCACCGAATCCTTGATTCGGATCATCGCTGCAAAGCACAAGAAACAAATCAAAGAAACGAGAGAAATAATGCACATTGCAAGTAGAAATCAAACCAAACCCCTCATTAAACACCAAGACCAAAAAAATTTGATCGACAAAAGCAAAATAAGAGGATCGAACAAAGAAGAAATCTCACAGAGAACGGCTTCCAGGTAGGGGAACGCCATGGGCGAATCCAAAAGGAGCAGCTTCAACAGGTTCCTTTAGCAGCAATCGCGCGAGCGAACGGGGAAGACGCGAAGCGGAGGGGAAGAATTTTTTGGTCGCGTTGATGGGTAATTAAAAGTGACACTTTTATTACGGTATCGGAAAAAAAAAGAAGAAAGAGTACATATTGGTCGTTTTTGCCCTTGTTGGTAGGGAGACCAAAATTGGGCAGCCCTTATGAGCTACAAGGGCATATATGACAACTACAAATTCCTGGTAAAATTATGCGAAAAAATGGTAAATATCTCGTGGAGATTAAAAATGCTTTCTTTTGTGTTCCTGCCACCGTAAAGTAACATCGACGGCATCGGCGGCGAGAGGAGGAAGAGATGGCGGACAAGCCGAGCCGCGCGCTGGTAATCTACGGCGACGGCCACGCGCCGATCGTCTCCCCGGCGGACGCCCACCTCCACGCCTTCGCTGCTCTCGCATCCTGCGGCTTCCTCTCCCTCCGATCCCCTCCCCTGGACACCGAAGGTACGTTTCTCCTCCCAAAGTTGGACATTTTAGCGCAGCGAAGTTTGTGCTACTACGGTTGAATTTGGGGATCTTCGTGGATCAATCCACCTTTTCCCCAATTCGAGCAGCAAGAATGTGGTAAAATTAGCTAATTTTAATTCTGTCTAGGAGATTGTTTTAGTTAGGGGAGATATCAAGCTGTTGATGCAAAAAAAAGTGGCCTTTTCTAGAATAAGGGATAACTGGATGATCAAAGCTTGATTATTGCATGTAATAAGAAAGAAGAGATAGAAAAACTGGCACTAGTTAGTTAGTCTACAAGGAGTAACGTCGTGGTTCTGCCAATGAACATGCTCAATAGTGTGATGCAAGATGGATTAATGTCCTAATTATAGGAAAGCTTCTTCTTTTGGTTGATGGAAATGTTTCAGAGAGTACGGCACTCTTAACACATAAAGAACATGTTTACTGTACATTTGTGAAGTTAATTTGATAATTAAGACAGTATAGCCAAAACTGAAGTTAATGTTGGTAGAAGATATCTTGCTTGCATGATTTATTTCATTGGGTACTTGTATTCAAATCTTCATTCTGCGTAAACTTAGCTGTCTTGGAAATCCCCGAGTGGCAGGATATTCTTATGCCTCTTATTGCCATTCTTTTCTTGAAATTTGCTTGGATTGGAATCACAGAAACTGAAGGTGATAGAGTAACCAGAGAATTCTCTCAGCTGCTGGATTCATATGATCTTTACATGGTAAATATTTCTTTGTACAATTTTCTGACCTCATTATGGAGCAGAAGCTTGTATGTGTAAAGAATAAGCTTTAGTTTTTCTTCACTTTCAGGAAGGGCAAAGTGATAAATTAAATATGGACAAAAATCCAAAGGATTATTCAGGTCAAAAAATATCAGAGAGGTGCATGATTGGCACTGTCTACTTCATCAATGTTTTTGGTGTTTAGGTAATTTATCTGTGTTCAATTAACTTATATGTGTTGGTCAGGTATATGGGACTCAGGGCTGCTATCATTACTACTTCTTCAGCTGTAAAGAACTTTTCAGCAAAACTTGGTCTTACTGTTTTTGAGTTCACCGAGCTGCTTGAAGGAAATGATTCAAGTGACTCTAATATGGGACTTCATTCTGTTCTGATAGCCAAGTTACTTAAGCTTCTGGGATTCTCAGGAGAGGATGTTCTTGAGAAGTCTGAGTTTGATCTGGTGCTTTTGCATGTTACGCCTAATGGAAGTTTTGGAGACTCAAAAGAAAAGATGGTCATCAAAACCGATGTTAATTGGCTCAACAGTTTTGTCGGTGAAATAATGCAAGCATCTCAGCCCGGATCAAGTATTGCTTCTCGTCTACACTTCTCTTGCATATTGGGTTATGGCACTATTTCTGGAGGTGACGGCAACTGCTCTTTGGCTGCAACTGAAACAAATTCGGATTTATCTTTACTACGACCTTGTCAAAGTTATACTATGAAGGGAGGAAATATATTGGATTCTGTCAGGTTAGACATGTTATTCTAGTCGTTTTCTTGTAAGATTTTGAACTTGTTGATGATTGGCTCCTTTATGAACTGCAGGAATAACCATCCTTTACTAATTGCTCAGTGGCAAGACGGTGTTACTCGTAGGGATATGGCCAAATTATGTTCTTTTGAAGAATTCAAGAAGGTAAATGTTCACTCTGCCATAATTTCTTTTAGTTATGTCTAGTACTTAAGATAAGTCGGTACTTGCTTAGTTGCTTTTAGCCAAAAAAGAAAAGAAATTATGCACACAGTGGTAGGTTAGTTGAGAACCGCCTATCCAGGTCTTTATATTATCTCATTTAGCTAGTTCTTTTTTCATGCGTGATTGTTTTAACTGTAACTTCTATTTTCCCTGCATCACTTTCTGGATCTGTGTAGGGTCATTTCTTATTGGTTCATGATAGAGTAATTTTTTTGAATAGGGTTCATGCTAGAATAATTTATTTTATGCTTCTCACATAAACCTTCAAATACCAGCCTAAGTGCTACATGTTCTTTGGTATCTTGCTTGAATCTTTACACAAATCAATTAACATGCAACAAGATACTTTGGTTGATCATATGAGGCAATGATAGAATAATGTATACTCTTATGAGTCTCTGCTGAAACAAATTATAGATTCCTGTTATTTGAGTTTCTTTTTCTTTTGCCCTTTTTCCTCTAATATTTGCACTTCCCCGTGCAGCAAGGATCAAATTTGCCTATACTTGTAGATAGGTTTTTGCCTGAGGTGGCATTTAAACTTTGGAAGGCACCGAAGTATGGAGCATGAAGAACTTCTTTCAGGTGCAATTTGGTCGATAAGTTTGTTGATTCCATGATGAGGAGCCATGAGTTTGTAAGCTTGTATACAGTTGTGTTGAGACTTTGACTATTTCTAAATGAGAGTTCCTAACTTTCTAATGATGAGACTATTTATAACTCCATCTTCCTACATGTGACCTTAGTCCTTTGTATCCAGTTTTGCTCATATTTGTGTAATAAATTGATGTTATGGCTCCTTTAGTTTTGACGAGAAAGTATTTTTCTAAAATATAATTTAAGTGCTCGATAATTAAAAAATAATTGGTCGACAAGAAAGTAACCTTTTATTGATAAAAAAAAAGTAAGTTAATACTTGAGAAAATAAATTACTATTTTCAAACTGAGAATTTATTTTTCTCTTGTAAAATCATCTTGTTTTTTTTTTCAAAATGATTTACAGGTAGATGGAAAATGCCTAATCTGATTTTCTATCTATGCAAGGTTGTTTAACACATTTCCGAGTGCCAGTAGTTTCTTACAGTTGCATCTATTGGCTGTTATTGTTTTGTAATTAGCTATAAAAAGGCATATTATGTCATCATGCACTGTTATTGTTTTCTTGAACAGTGATTAGAAGAAAATTAAATAACAATATTTTAGTTGATGAGAAAAAAAAAAGATTCGATCCTTATATGCTTTGCACAAAATTGTCCAATTTGCATCATGATCAGCAGCTCCTCTTCATCAAAATGAAATCAGAATGTTGCTTGGAAGGAAGGTATCAAGACAACCCAACAGGCAACAACGTCCTCAATAATCCTAATGTTTGTCATTAAATGACTGCCGTCCACCAACTCTATTGGCATATGTTTTAATTTCTAGACACAAATTAGTGCTTCCTATTCGAAAATCCAAAAGTAAAGTTAACTGCTCTGTCAAAATTTAGCATTAAATCATCAGAAAAGAAATGCACATATGACTATAAAATGAGTCAGTGGTGACTTCAAGCGTGCATGCTTTACCAAAAAGGAAGTCATCTAAAAGTGTAGACTCCTTAACTATTATTCAGATCGTCTAATTCGTTTGACAATTTAAAATAGTAACCTCCATGTCAGATTTGATTTTCACCATCCGCCATCAAATTCAGAAATCGAAAAAAAAATAAGGAATGGTTTCTAGACCATTAAAGTTAAATTTGATAGTCCAAAGATTAAGGGCGGAGTCAAGGGGTGCAAGAGGGTGCACTGACACTACAAAAAATAAATCTCTGGACTTCGTTAACTAATACAGTAATACTCCTACTAGATAAAATCAAAATTAGTTGCCTGTGTAGATAGTTAGAGTTGAGAGGTGTTGTGGTTGCAATGTGAGGTTCCGGGTTCAAATCCTTTGGTCTCCTTTTTTTTTCTTGTTTTCTTTCCCCTAAACTTAATTTATCTTTTCCACTTTTACTTTTTTACTATTATTATTTACTTTTACTTGCATATTATCTAATATACTCTTTCCTAAAATATAATTTACTTATATTATATTAATATTTATTCATTCATTAAAAATATTATTTATATATACTACGTTATATATTTTTACTTATTAGTCTCTGACTACATTATATAAATACACTTATTATTATATCACACGCATAAAATAATGTATTTTTTATGAAAAGATATCTCAATATTGTTAATTTTTTATTTCATTATTATTTTATTCAATTATGAATTAGTGTTGCAATATCATATTCATATTTTTAAATGTTCACACTAATACATTAAGCTATTCCAACAAAACTTTAAGAATTATAATTAAAAATATAAATTAATATTTAAAATAATTCTTAAATTATATAAATAATTATATGAGCAATTGTGCACCCCCTCGATAAAAGTTCTGGCTCTGCCACTGCCGAAAATCGAATTATTAGGAAAAAAATATTATTTAAAAAAAATGTATAACGCACTCGATAATCTTCTTAGTTTTGAGCTAATAAAAAGAATAACTGATACTACAATATATATATATATATATATATATATCTTTATCTTTAATCGGATTAATCCGTCTACTCATTAGGAAAAAAAAGGAAAATGTGTAGCGCATTTCATAATTTTCTTAGTTTTGAGCTAATAAAAAGATTCTAGTTTATATATTAATCGGATTAATCGGCCTACTCGACTTTTTATATTCTTTTTCAGAAGTAAGCTTCTTGTTTTTATGATCCGAACTTGGTGGATTCTGAGGGCTTCTACTTCTTCATAGCATATCAGATATCTTTGGGTGCCCCGGAAGTGCCGAGCACGCAACAACGTTAAGTAGCTTAGCTGCAAGCCATGCGTGAAAGGCAATTCACCACATTTGTCCTCCGCAAGTTATTGCTTCTAATTAAGCTCGTCACAGTGACTCGTCTGGTCTTCCTCTCTTTGACTCATGTCCACACTATAAAAATTGTTGCTTCGCCACCTCTTAAGAAAGAAAAAATATTAACAATGCCTTTGCTTTTGCTTGGAGGAAACCATGGATGCAATCATGCTTTGCCTTCAACTCAAAAACCTCTAAAACCAGTGAGTTCTTCTTAATTGCACCTTCCAAAGCCAATGCTTCAAGCCTTGTCCATCATACATAAGTACAACATAATGCTCCAACCTCCTGTAAGCACCCACTAATAATATGAGAGCCTCTTGCTTGCACTCCCCAGCACCTTTCCCTGTGCTTCGGCCACGTTCCGAGCTCGGGCCACCTCGCCGCCGGGTGCGCGCGGAGACTCATCGAGCATGCGCCGGAGACGACCGTGCGACGCCTGCGACGATGAGCGGGACATTGCTGCTGAAGCGCAGCTGTGATCGGACCGAGAATCGCAGGCAGCAGCTGCAGGAGAGGCTGATGGAGTGGGACTTGGAGTACGACCATATGTTCCTCAAGTCCAATTGTCTGGAGGTGTTGGGCCTGCTTCAGCTGGATGCATCCGACAGGCGGCCGAGGCTCGCCATCGGCGTGACGGTGACCGTGGCGCTGAGCGTGCCGGTGCCGGTGCTGGTGCTCTTGTTGCACCTGATGGATGCGGCCGAGGATGTCCTTCAGCTGATGCGGGACGAGTGATGTAAATTTCATTGGATTTGTAGGCACTAATTAGTTGCATGCACATACAACTGATACATGTTTGCATTTGTAATTGTAAGATATTACGAGTGGAATGTAACAGTGAACAGTGAAATATGAACTTACTGCTCATCCAACTGCATTTTCAATTTTGGCATAATTCGCGGAAGGCAACAATGAACAATGAAATATGAACTTCCCATCCAACTGCACCTTCAATTTTGCCACAATTGTGTCAATGACAATTTTTCCCCCATAAGCAAAAGATAAGCCCCACCTAAGGAGAAAAAAAGACAGAAAATTAAATGGTAATAAAAGATAGGAGTGAACCAATAGTAGTGGGAGCTCTTTCTCGTTCAAGGGAATAAGGAATATGTGGAGCAGATTCAGCTCCACATGTATGGATCATCATCAGATTTATAATGAAGGGTTCATATCAACACACAAGACCATCATTAGATCTATAATAAAGGCAAAGATATGAGTAGATCTAGTCCATACATGTGGAACTGAATCTGCTCCTCATATTTCTTAATCCCCTCGTTTAAATATATCTCAACTTTAAATTTATGCACATGAAAAAAATATTTTATTGAAGATTTTATTCGTTATAGTTAGACAAATCGACGATGATATAAATTAGTTGGATCTAAATTTTAAAAGTTACGGTGGTAATCAAAAGAAAAATTAAAGATGGAGAGAGAGAGAATGAGCAGAGGATTATAAGGGGAAAATGGACAGGAGTTTGGTGCATTTTTTTTCCAAAAATTAGTATATTACGTATAATCAATTAATGCTATTGGATTAGTTTTCACTTGAATGTTTGATGTAGAAATCTGTATTTTCAATATTTGGGCAACGTAACAGATTGACGAAATCACGAAACATTTGAATGTCTGCATGAGAACTTGCATTTTTTTTTGTTTAAATTGAAAAGCAAAATGCATCAACATTTTGTTTCCGCTTTGTAATTGTAAAAACTCGGAGGACCTTCGTGTTCAGAGGATCTGTAGAAGAATGATTGCTTCGGGCATGGCTGCAAAGTTAATTTTCCTTGGGTTCTCCCAAAATTTAATTGTTCTATTTCATTGCATTTGGATATTAAGAACTCGACGTCGCATGTCAATTACCGTGTTTTCTTTTTATCTCTTTTTCGCAGACTCCTGTTAACTCATGCCAACAAGAACACCAATTGTTTATATACATAAATGTGCCTAAATATGTTGACAATATAACATAAATAGCACAATATTATCTCCATTTTAATGAATTATCTAAACAAACCTGAGGGAGAAAGATTGTTTCATTACTTAAATATGGATTGTTTATCATTTATGGCCCTTGAAAATTGCTCTCAAACTTACTCTCCCGGAGCTCATGGGTTAACCCGAGTAGAACACAGCATAACTTGGTTACAGAAATTAGTATTTCCTGACCAAGAGAACATTACATTACATTTTTTTTTTGAGAAATCAACATTACATTACATTAATTGGTTACAGGTGAAAAAGTGAATGCCGACGTTGCATATCTTAAACGACAGATAATTATTAAACTCTTGTTCTAGTCATCAATCAACCAATTTGTTCCTCCACCTGGGAAGCGAGTTTTTCTGCATCCATCCACCATTCCCAGTCTTCGGTCATGTCATCATTCTGCTGGCAATATAAAAAACATACTAAAAGTTGTCACAATAGGCATCAAAAAACAGTATAGTTGAAGTACTTACGTACACTTACATGCGTACAATTGCTCATTTTAAACAAAATGACAACTAGATAGGCAGTAACTACAATGTCCAAGAAAAAGCAGAAGATACAAGAATGGGCATGGGGAAAGTATTCACTACAATGCCAAACTGAAGCAAGAAGCAATGGATTGAGCGCGCAAGGCGCGAAAGAACAATGCATCAATGAAAACATGTTTCAGTTTCGACCATGACATTGTTTAATGTAGTACTTAACAAATTCAATAGTTGGTAAAACACATCGACTAGATGCAAAGGACAAATTTCAGGTGGACAGATACTGACCGCTTCATTAGATGCTGGTCCATTCTTCTTATTCTCGATGCAATCAGCATACTTCATTGCTTCTTGCCACCAGCTGTTGTCTTTCTTGCAGCTGTCAGTAATTAACCCACAGTTGTCATGCAAAGAGTTCCAATTGGTATCAACATCAGGTGCAAGATCGAAACTTTCCTTGATCTCCAAGAAATTGTCTGTCTCACTTAAACTGGATATTACAGCGTCATCAGGGAGAACATCATCCGGTAACGGACGCAATGGAGAACGGTAACCTGATTATCAATCTTTAAGTTAAGCATTCAATTTTCAGCAACATGAATTGCCCCAAATTGGGAAAAGGTTCATCAGGGCACCACAACCTCTCTGACCTGATGCGTACCTCTACAGTCAGGATCATGACATTTTTGGTAGTAGCCAGCTGTTTGGAAATCAGCAACATATATAACTAATCCAAAAAAGTATACATCAGTTGGTAGCCAAAGTGTTAATGAACACCAGCAGTAGGAAAAACCACTATTTTCAGAATCTTATACACAGATCAGCTTGATACAAAATTGCACAATTTTCTTCTGCAAATGTTTAAGACAACAATACAAACCACAAGATTCAGCTCAAGAGTGCCTTCGGTCAATAATTCATGTGTTAAACTAGAAACTACTAAACTCTAGAGAGTTTCTTTGAGCAACTTTGATGGATCCTAATTATAAGAGAATGACTGAGACAAAAATTCATCGGAGCAGAATATGCCATTTACTGCAAGGCTTTTGTTCTATGGACATCAATATCTGAGAATATGGAAGACGAATGTCTCCTTAGCTAGTGAATCTTCAAGTCAAATCTTTAGAAAAAAAAAAACCTATGCACCTTAAGCTAGAACAAAAATATTTAGTCTGGTTTATTCGTGGCTCATTAGACTTCTGGATACCAGACTTTACACCAGAAAAGTAGGGACTCAATGTAGAAGAAGAAGCAACAATTGTCAAAAAATTTACCATGATTGCTTTTATGTTCTCTTCCAATGCGCTCACAATATCTGTTTCTCGACATGCTGTAAATCATTAAACCATGTGCAGAGAACCAATACCAACTTCGTATTTTTCCTACAAAAAGAGATTAATCAGCATAAAATAGGCTGGAGTTTACTTAATACTAAACATTTGTAAGCCTAATCAAGGACCTTCTGAATTGCTAATATCACGACTTGAAGACATAATTAGCTAACACCAACATTCAAAGCTAAAATACATTTAGTAGAATATATGGTATACCTCAAACCGAGATTGGGATTGGATCACTAAACAGGTGTTATCAAACTTCAAGTTTCAATGTTAGTCGACACTCAGTCTCCATCACAATTTTGAGCATCATTCTCGAAGCATGATTAGATATTATCAATGTGGTTGGATTTACCATCATGTCATCAGCATAGAATAGAAAGATATCTGCATTAAAATTCCATTTGATTGTACCTTGAATTGATGATATATTTCAGGTATTAAAATATCCATTTTCTTCCTTTTAGAGAATATATAAACACCATATGTTTGGTCGACACTCAGTCACAATCAAAATTTTGAGCATCATTCTCGAAGCATGATTATATATTATCAATGTGGTTGGATTTACCATCATGTCATCAGCATAGAATAGAAATATATCTGCATTAACATTCCATTTGATTGTACCTTGAATTGATGATATATTTCAGGTATTAAAAGATCCATTTTCTTCCTTTTAGAGAATATATAAACACCATATGTTTAGTCATCAAAGAAATAGAAGACGACCAGAACTTTTTGACAGAGTTAAAGAGGCTCTAATTAAGATAAAAGAGGGGAAAAGTAATTATGAAGGTTACAAAAAACAAGAATTTGAACCTTCAAGAACATATTATAGAACTTGTCACAATGAGATGCAAAATAAATCTCCAAGCACAAGTGAAAAGCTTATTTACAACTCATTGTTTTTTAAGTGCAAATTCAATGTCATCCAGAACTCATAAGAGGGAAGAGAACATGAATACCTGAAATATCACCATTGGATGCAATAGACTCCACAAATGCATCCAAAGCTGGAAATGGTGATTTTCCTGATAAATATGTGTTTGGAAAGTCACTTCTATAGGTGCTCCTCACTGTACATCGTGGGGGATGATGTGCTTGTTGCTGAACCTGATTTTTGAACAAAAAAATAAGGTGAATCAGAGGTTCCAAGTTTGTCTTAGTATATCCCTTTAATATAGTAAATCATGCCACTGATTCTTTTTCATATGGATCGGTTTACTGAAGAAATGGTCCAGTTTTCAGCACTCTTGCACTATTTCCAACTTATGATCTAGTAAGATCTTTAATATTAAAACTTATTAAGCCAGAGGATATGGCTTTTGAAATTACATGTAGTAATCAAATGTCAGACCATCATATGTAGGTGGATATCAACATGAGCTTGTTACATATAACAAACAATGTAACCAAAATAGGTACTAATCTCAACCCTAAAAAAGGAACTAATTTTGGATACGATCAATATTTTAGAACAAAAAAACTAACCTCAAAATCAAAGAGTAAATTTTTCTTGCACTCTATATCCTCTTTGCATATTAGAAATTTTTCGCAGTCTATGTCCATTCTACAAATGAGAGATTCCATAAAAACTTGCTCCTTACCCTGCAACCATATACATCAACAATGAAGAAATATATTAAATCTTTTGATTAGTTCCATGTATTCTCATTTGGCGAATGCAAATATGATGAAAGAAGAGAAATGATTAAATATATCCACACATGACAGATTCATTTAAGTAAATGGAATTCTTGACAGAAGTAACATTAGGAAGATGCAGCAACCATGGATCCCTTCAAAATCATCCTTTGGGAGAAATATTTAAAAGGGGAACATAAACAATGAAACAAAAGAGTCCCCAGGAAGACAATAACTAGAAGTATAATGAACAACTATTAGTGCTAAAGCAGAAAAAACAAAATAATTGATCCAAACTTAACCAAACATGGACTCACCATGTTCTTGCATCTGAAACGTTCAGACGGCAAAAGAAAAGAGCTCTTTCCAGCCTTTGAAGAAAAAGCTAACCGGAAACAACGATTTCGAGTGTAAACACCACTGTCAAGGAAAAGCTGATCTGGGAACGAAGAGCTGGAATCTTTTCGAATGTACAATTTATCAAGTCGAGAATTTTTTCCTCGTTCATTATTGATTTTTGAACACACCTAACCAGCAGAAAGTTCTGCAAAAAGTTATCACGTATTCTGCACAGGAATAGTTATATATAATAGATACAAATACCCAGTCTCCTTAAACAATAATTGAATTAATGTTAAACTGGAAACAACATTGACTTTATACAAATGATACTTGTATATTCATGTATTATACTAGAGGTTGAAAGAATCATAAAATACACGTCATGATAAGAACAAGATAATAAAGGACTCACCATTCTTGAACTGTGCAGTCTCAGTAGCTATTAAGAAAATAGATTATTACTATCTTAAATCTCATGAACATCATTTAAACTATTCTACAATGCTTTGTCACCTTATGATGTTTAATGTAAGATATCCATGTAGCAAGAACAAAAGACAACCCAATTAATCCTTTCTGAAGAATGGCCTCAACAACCACCAGTCAATATTCCATTTTTTCTGGCATTTGACACAACTGGAATTGGCAATTGAAATATCAAAAACATACTTAACTTGTATGCACGGCCATTATATTTTAAACCCATAGAATATTAAAGTGAGATATCTCAGAGATGCTGTAGTGAAAAGTTATGGAGCATCTGCCGAATCCATTTATTTATACATAGGGCCAGGCATTATTCATCATTACCAACAAACAAAACCTCTACGTACATTAATCAAGCTAGTAAAGGCTCAAATGGCATGTCTGCTTGTAATATATTAGTCATACAAAATAAAGCATCCCAGGTTTGGAAGCATGTCAAAGGGAACATTAATAGTCATGTGAAAAGCTTCACGTTCGCCAAATATTATACTCTGACTCAAAAAACATATTATAAGCAGCAACAATCTTGAAGGGAGAGGAGGCCTTATTAGACAAATATATGCAAAATCATAATGTTGATTAAAGATGTCAAGCCAAATATTTGGGCACCTCAGAAACAAATGCACCGACATGTGAATTGTCCTTAAAGGCAACCTTTGGTATTCGAAGAATCACATGGCGTGAAAATTTCTCTGCACAAAACCAGAAATGCATTCAAAAGATTATTAAAGTAAATAATAATATTATGAATTCAGGTAAAACACACGACATTGGAACTTTAATGACTCATGCTTTACTCAAAAGCGGTTACAGACACAACATGAGATGAAGTATAAGTAGTAAATTAGTAATCATCTTCAATTGAACTATATGTCCAGTTGTTAATAAATTTCATAAACTTCTGCATAGAGAAATAAACATGAAACCATTCCCGGGTACTCGAGGAATATGGACTAAGATAGTTTGTTTGTTTTTTGAGAGAGAGGTGGATTGAGATAGTTACAAAAATATATAAGTAGAGTGACAGATGATAGTTATAAAAGTATGTTAAGTAGAGTGACAGTTGACTACAAATTTATGAGGGTAATTACGGGACAAAATCAGCTCCCACTAAGTTTCTACAAGCTTAAGATTATTCCACATATTTTACACCATTGCTGGAAAAAAGAAAATTCTGGACAAGTTTGTGGTAATAATGATACAAGTATTTTGACCTAGCTATCTATACAGGAAAATGAAAAAAAATAAATACCTCGACCGCTTGGAGAACTTTCGAATATTAAAGAAAATTAGCCAATAACTTGAGGGTTTTTTTTATTCATATGAAACATCTGAACATAGATAAAAAAACTAGCTAATTTGTCTACTACAAGAACATATTAATGAGCACTAGATACTTCATCCAAGAAACATCAAGCTCCAATGACAAGTATTTTGACCAAGTTGTTTATCCAAGAAAATATAAATAAAAAATATATACCTCAACCGGTTGTAAAACTCTTGAATTTCAATAATAACTTGAGGCTTTCTTTCTTTATTCATATCGAACATTTGAACATAGATAAAAAAAGCTAGCTAATTTGTCATCTACTAGACCATGTTAATGACCGCTCAATACTTCATCCAAGACAAATCAAGATCCAATGACATTGCAGATAAGGCAGTAAATTTTCATTGGCAAAAGATTAGAGGATGTATAAGGCAATAGGGTAAGCATGCTGGTAGCCAGATATAAGGTGATTCAATTCCATATGTTTCTTGTCAACAATATCAAGGAGTTACTGTCACTTTTTTTCTCAAAAAGAATGGATATTGTCACTGAACTGAAGATTGAAGTCTTAACAAAGTTCATACCTGCAGTAGATGAATCAAGTTCTATGATCCATTCTTGATCGCCGTGGATAGAATACTTGTCAAACAAAACAGAAAACGTCATCGACATCAATATGTCAACCATTTCATCAACGTCTCTATCAGTGTTGACCTTTTTATTGAACTCCAGATCGAAGTACAGATGGCAAGGCAAACCCTGAAGATATTTAGATGTCAAAATTAACTTGTGATGTCATGACAGATGTTGACATGTCAAGTAAGAAATATGTTTTATTCTTGATAAACAGAAGTTTGCAACCATCACCTCTTGAATAACTTCATAATGATGACGAAAGTGTGGATTCATAGTTTCATACCTGAACGAGTAAAAAGGGTAATATTTCACATTCAGAACGCATCAAGCAGTGAGGAAGTGATTTCATCACCTAAATGCTTCTGTACTAATTGTGTTATGTTATATGACCTAAATGTCCAGGTTAGCTGTTTTGGGTCCTATTAGTTTTTGCCGACAAAATTAATAGATGCTAAGCACAAAAAATTTAGAAAGCTGAAAAGATGAAAAGAAGCGACTAGCAGATAGAATCAAAATCTTACCTTCTCCAGAATTCATCATAAGTTGAGACGAGAAACCTCCGTTGCCCGTTCAAGTGATCTTGGTAACTGAAAAGAATAGTTTGTGTGTGAGCTTTTAAGAATCGCATTGCTTCTTCTTGTCTTGGGAAAGTAGCCCATACCTCCTTTCTGCAAATCAATTGAAAGTAAGACAGCATTAGTGAGTGACACACAATAAGCATCTGCCATGAACAAAGATCAACATGCTGACACCTTATTGGCAAATCAAACTGTTCACGAAGATCAGCCTGGATTTCACGCAATAGTCGAAACAGTTTTGTCGGTCTTTTGATTGGAGCACCATGTGGAGAACCATAAAAGACAACCGGTGAAATATGCCTTCCACTTTTTAACTTCACCAAGAGAGATGTGGATCCACCAAGCTGATAACGATCGATAAGAATCAGAAAAAAAATCACAAAATCTAATTTTATAGCTAAAACTTTCCAACATCAAAGCAACCGATTCATATTGAATCTCCACATCAAATTATATGCACTACACAGACTAAACTACACGATTAGCTGAAAATCCTAAAATGTCATGTGCAAATTCATCAAACTAAGATGCCACCTTCTCTTTCCTGGTACCATTCTGCTCACTTCGCCCGGACGAGCTCGCCGCCGCACCTCCGGCGGCGGCCGCCACTGACTTCTCCCCCTTCGCCAAATTCAATCTCGTGGATTTCTCAGGATTCAGCCTCCGATCTTTCAGCNCCCCGTCCCTCCCCCCCCCCCCCCGCGCCGGCGGCGCCCGCCACTGACTTCTCCCCCTTCGCCAAATTCAATCTCGTGGATTTCTCAGGATTCAGCCTCCGATCTTTCAGCGCAGATTCTAACAATTACAAGCGAATCCGAAACAAGAACAATGAAGCACAAGAAACAAGGGGTCAAAAAAACGGTAGTCGAATCGAACAATTGCGGAGAAATGAGCAAAAACTTGATAAGAATTAGGGATTGCAGGGATCGGAGAGTCACCGGGAGTGGAGATTCCGCACTTGAAGCAGGCGAAGAGCCGGTCGACGTCGTCCTTGGGATCGTTCGCCATCGCCGGTGGCGGTGAAGAATCCCTCGTCGATCCTGCGGGATTACTGTGGGAGTTTATATTCCGATGGCGCCCCGTTTTACCAGCGGGCGGGAAGAAAGAAGCGCATTTCGGCCGCTATAATGTGGGTTGCAGGTTATTGTAACGGTGTTTTCCAATGTAACATAATTGTGTCACATCTAATCACACCACCCCCTTAATAGACGTGCATCTTAAATTGAGAGATCGGAAGTTAATAGCTTCGAGTTTTAACTTTAAAATCGTTAAATTTTATTAGAAAGAACACTATTTTTACTTTCTCCCCTCGTTTTGAATTACTAATAGTTCTACACATCATGAATCTCAAAAGTAAAAAAATAATTGCGTCATAGCTCTAAATTAATCATATATTATCAGAGTTAGAAAAAAAATAAGTTTAATTGGTACACTTAATTAGTATGAGTGTATTAGAAATAACAGAAGTTAGTAGTTCTGAGTTCGATTTCTAAAATTATTAATTTGATCATAGGGATATTGTTCTCTTTTTTACATCCATTTTAGATTCATTAATAACATTGGACATCGATAATTTCAAACAAATACTTGTTAAAATAGAAGCTTTCTGAATCAAGCG
Source organism: Pontederia paniculata (assembly GCA_001647135.1). Lineage (NCBI taxonomy): Eukaryota > Viridiplantae > Streptophyta > Magnoliopsida > Commelinales > Pontederiaceae > Pontederia > Pontederia paniculata. Next base: position 102,557 of record LTAE01000720.1, read on the forward strand.
ATCATAACACCATTGTTGAACCAGAGAAAAAAATCGCCCTTGAGAAAAATTGGGGAAAAAACATGATGTATCAAATTTTATTCAAAAGGTTCTCAAAGTATTACATGTAACTTATCTTCTATTTATACTTTTATATATAGTAAATAACCACCGAACCTTCCGGAAGCATGTCCGTGTCAGTGTGCCACAGTATCTGATACGCACATAAAAAATATCTCGCGCAAGCGTCCATTGATCGAGAGATCAATGGAGCAGACGATCGTTGGTGTTTGGTCGAGCGCGCGGGCGTCCATTGATCGAGAGATCAATGGACCGGATGACCGCTGCTCGAGCGCAATGGAGCTTGCTCGAGCATGCGGGCGTCCATTGATCGAGAGATCAATGGAACGGATGATCGTTGCTCGAGCACAATGGAGTGGACGACCGTTGCTTGAGCATGCGGACGTCCATTGATCGAGAGATCAATAAGGCGGACGACCGTTACTCGAGCGCTCCATAAAGAGGACGACCGTTGGTCACTGCTATAGTAAAAACAGAAAAAACAATTTGTACAATGGCAAAGACCTTGTTACTAAAAAAAATAAGAATATGATGCAGATACTCATCCTCAAAGATCTCAAGTTCAATTGCTAAAATTTATGTACACTATTATTTTCAATAATTTCTTTCCATATATCAACGAAATAAGTTAAGCATGACGATTTTCTTCATCTTTTCACATTCTCGATTGGTTTTAACTCATGAGGTTCTTAATAATGCCTAAAGAATAGAATTACAACATACTAGCTATACCCATTATGACGGTTAGTAGCGTCTATAAATTCTCAACATTTAAAAATAATAAATATGATTATTATCAAGGATTTTAATATTTTTTTAGTATCATTAAGAAACTTTTTAAATAATTTGTCTACAAATAAATAAGCTTGTAAAAGAGATAACGCAGAGAAAAATGTATAGCATACAATATGTGAATTTTTTTTAATCATTGCGGTCAGTTATATAGTTCTAAAGGTCATGAATCATGATGCTCGAAAAATGATATTACAATGTATAAAAAAATTTCAGATTATAGTTACGTATGGAGCACCGTAGATCTCAAAATTTATGATACTTTTTTAACTTCACTTTAATCTATCAATAAAGTGAAATTAAAAGAAGACTGTAGATCTCGAGATCTATGATGCTCCATACATGTGGAATAAATTTTGACTCATAACACTTTCAAAATTATAATTTTGTACGAAATACGAAATATACTTTGTACATTAATACGTAGATGTCGCATTGCATCGAATAAGTACAGTTAGCAATCATATTTGTACACTAAATACAGTTTAAAAAACTTCTTTTAATATAAATCATATATCTGTTACGTACTTATCAGCCAATTTCTCTTTCCGTAGATTTGAAACATCTCTCTCTTCTTCCTTTTATGTAATTTAATTTTTGCAACGTAAAGGTGAAGAGTTCTACAAAATTACAATAATTTTGTGGACTACTGTTGAAAACTTTAACCAATTTTATTTGTAATCTTGTTGAGCTGCACATACACATTTTTTTCTCATTTAACTTATGACTTAATCACGAATAATAAGATAAGCACGAAAATATTGTTGTATTATTTATTCTGATATGATTTAGCGATTGGTATGGGCATTTCCATAAGATAGTCCCGTCCAAATAATGCTTAGAAGAGTAATCTTCTTGCATGCACTCTTAGTTAGATAAAAATAAAGCATGATTATCCCTAAAAATTGTATTGAAAACACCTAAAGTTCGAATATTGGAAATACTAAATAGGGTTTAATGGGGTTGTAAATCACAACTAGACTTATACATGTAAGTCATGTGATCCGACGATCCATATTAAAAAAATAAAGATTTATTTCTTTGATGATGATTAGAAAAAATAATAAAAATTTATTTCCTTAAATAGTAAAAAAATTACTAACCATATATACAAATAAGATTTAATATGAACTGTCGGATCACGTGACTTACATGTATAAGTTAAGTTGTGATTTACACCCCATTAAACCCTACTAAATATTATTTTAAGAAAAAAATAGATGTGCTACATACTTAAATACGTAACACCGTACTACTTATTTTAACAATCGTAGGATGTTAAATATACGGTGGATATAAAAAAAAATTTAAATAGTTTGTTATAAGTTGTTAGATCTACCGTATATCGAATATCCTATAGTTGTTAAGATAAGTAGTACGATGTTACCTATCCATTGGATGTTTCTCTTAATTCAATGAAGAACGCATCCTATTCATTTATGTAATAAAAAATACCGAATTTAAAAGTGTCGTCTTTGTTTTCTATTTTTTATTTTATTTTGCGCTAGTCAAATCTTTATCTCTCTATCACATGTGTTGGAGTAAGTGCATGCAATGACCCAAGGGTCATGCATTGATGCACATGCACATGCAATGACCCAAGGGTCATGCATTAACCATGGAAGACCAAATGACATGATCCAAGGGTCATGCATTAACCAAGAGAGATCAAGTGTCATGTATGTCATAATACACATGCCTTCTCCTCTCCCTCACCTTGCATTATAAAAGGGACCCCAATGCTAGTACATGTTAGTGTATGATCATGAGCAAAAGTTTATCTTTTGATATTGCTCTTTATCTAAGGCATTTGAGTTGTGG